>WAAF01001994.1:14113-57795 GCA_013400475.1 Tricholaema leucomelas | reverse complement strand
CATGTTGAGCTTTTCGTCAACCCAGACCCCCAGGTCCTTTTCCTCAGGGCAATTCCCCTGAATGTGTTGTGTCCTTCTGCATGTCGTAAGGTGACTGGTGTGTAGGTACTGTACTTGTCACACAGTCGCTGCCTCTCTTCTGTTGGCTCAGGTTCAGAGACAATCCTGTTTATAACAAATTCCACTCACTCTACGATTTTACAGTCAAAGCTCAGTTCATTTAATGCAGAAGGTAAAGAACAAGGAGCTGGAATGAGCTCTGCCAAAGCAGCAATTCAAGGTGGAGTGTCCATTTCCTGGCAAACCTTGTATGTCTTATCTCACTAATGCAAAGCTCGAGAGGCCCAAACTCTTCCTCTTGCCTTTGTGCATTCAAACATAAGCTATGTCAGCCACAGCAGATGAGTTCAACAGCTTTCTGAGTTGTGAGCCCAAGGACTGGCAAAGTGGAAAAAAAATGTTAAAGGATGATTTCTTCCAGTCTGCAGGTAGAAGAGCTTCTCAATTTCCAAACAATTTCAGAACAATTTGGTTTCTTAGAGGACAGGGCAAAATTTCCTCCTCTCTGTGTTGCAAAGACCCCTACCTGTTTTCAGGCTGGTGGTCACTGCATGAACAAACATTTCACTATATAAGAGGTGCATTCAACCTCCTAATTAAAACAGCGTGGCCATTAGGACAAGGGAGCTTATTCTTCCTTTGTACTCAACACTGGTCAGGCTGCACCTTGAGTACAGTCCAGTGCTATGAGTTTGAACGAGTCCAACTATCAGGTTCTGCACTTTGGCCACAACAACCCCAAGCAATGCTACAGGCTGGGGACAGAGTGGCTGGAGAGCAGCCAGGAAGAATGGGACCTGGGGGTATTGGTTGACAGTGACTGAACATGAGTCAGCAGTGTTCCCAAGGTGGCTAAGAAGGCCAATGGCATCCTGGCCTGTATCAGGAACAGTGTGGCCAGCAGGACCAAGGAAGTCCTTCTGCCCCTGTACTCAGCCACATCTTGAGTACTGTGTCCAGCTCTGGGCCCTTCAATTTAAGAAAGGTGTCGAGGNAATTTAAGAAAGGTGTTGAGGTGCTTGAACGTGCCTAGAGCAGGGCAACGAGGCTGGGGAGGGGGCTGGAGCACAGCCCTGTGAGGAGAGGCTGAGGGACCTGAGGGTATTCAGCCTGGGGGAGGCTCAGGGGTGACCTCATTGCTCTCTACAAGTACCTGAAAGGAGGTTGTGGCCAGGTGGGGTTGGTCTCTTCTCCCAGGCACCCAGTGACACAACGAGAGGACACAGTCTCAAGCTGTGCCAGGGCAGGTTTAGGCTGGATGTTAGGAAGAAGTTCTTCACAGAAAGAGTGATTTGCATTGGAATGGGCTGCCCAGGGAGGTGGTGGAGTTACTATCCCTGGAGGTGTTTAAAAAGAGATTGGATGAGGCATTTAGTACCATGGTTTAGTTAATTAGTAGAGTTAGGTAATAGGTTGGACTTGATAATCCCAAAGGTCAGTCTGGTTAGTTCTGTGATTCTATGATCATCTCCAACCTCTCTTTAGCCACAGCTGAAAGTCATCAAGTCAGTGACCAAGCTGCTTCTGCTCTTTAGGAGAGCTTGTACTTCATACTGCAGATACAGCTTGATCTGTGGAAAAGTTGCCAGATGTAACTGGAAAGATATGGAGATATGACTCTTTTCCTAATCTTTTCCTCAGAGTGATGTAGCTGATTCAGACACATCAGTTTAAAAAGCACAGGTCCAACCTTTCAAAGACTCAGTCTTTTGTTTACACAGTTAACCTTAGCAGTCATACTCTGGAGCTCCTCAGGAATATCAGAGAACATTATCCATAATACAACCATTTTTCTCTCCAGTCCAGAGTCTGTGAGTGATAAAGCAAACAACCTGCTTTAAGGGCAGCAAGGAGGCTGAATACAGAGCTTTGCCTAGGGATAATAATATGGGGTTCAAAGTACTATGTTCTGGCAGAAGGCTAGGTGCAATTTTCTGTGACCATTGGTTGCATCGTGTGTCATACGGGGGTGAGTCAGGGATGTGGTGAAATACTTCCTCATTACTTGTAACAGTAAATCTATTGCAGGATTGGAATTCTGCTTAGATGCTGTGCTCCTTATCATGACATCTACATGTGTATATATATAATGGCNAAGGACCTGGGGGTCTGGGTTGATGAAAAGCTCAGCATGAGCCGGCAGTGTGCACATGCAGCCCAGACAGTAACCCTGTGCTGGGCTGCATCAAGAGAAGTGTGGCCAGCAGGGTCCTCATCAGGCAGTGCCCCAGTCCCCTAAGCATCCTTGTAGCTCTCTGCTGGACCCACTCCAGGAGGTCTCTGTCTCTTTTAAACTGAGGAGCCCTGAACTGAATGCAGTATTTGAGATGAGGTCTCACCAGGGCAGAGTAGAGGAGGAGGAGGACCTCCCTTGATTTGCTGGACACAACCTTCTTAATACACCCCACACTCTTCTTAATACACCCCAGGATCCCATTTGCCTTCTTGGCCACAAGGGCACATTGTTGTGCCATGGTTAACTTGTTATCCACCAGGACTCCCAGGACCCTCGCCACAGGACTGCTCTCCAGCAGATCACCTCCCAGCCTGTACTGGTGCAGTCTATTATTCTTCCCCAGGTGCAGGACTTGTCTGCACTTACTCTATTATTTTACTTTGCTGTGACTGACTTAGCATGAACGGCTTCTCAATTTGATGATGATAGAGATATCTGTTGGGTCACTGCAGTATTTAAGTTAGAATTTCTTTATTGTAAGTGGTGGTGTTTGTGCAGCTTGGTGTGATAGGAGATTAAAAAAATCATTAGAAATGGCACAAATGCTAAACATCTCTAATTGATGGCTCTTTCCTAATGAATTATTACCAGTGATTACAAATGATTACCAAATGATTGCCAATGATTACCAAATCATTAAGGATGGCAATTACTGAACACAAACTGTAACGTGAACAATTTAAAGCAAAAACTAAGTTTACCTGATGGCTCAGGCCTACATTTTTTTCAGCATTTATATAATGATCAGTAAGATAGAAACATTCCTTAATACTTAGAATCCTAGAGTCAACCAGGTTGGAAGAGACCTCCAAGATGATCCAGACCAACCTAGCACCGAGCCCTATCCAGTTAAACCTTTCTGTATAGTAGGTGCCACTCCTACCCTTCCTGGTTTCATAATTGCATTCTTCAAAACAAATAACAAATGAAAACCTGTGATTCATATTTTCCTGAACTCTCAGATTCTCCATGTCTGAAGAATCTCTGAATATCTCCATCTCTGGAGATATTCGATGTGAGTCTTTGACAGGGCTCTAGGCAACTTCATCTAGTTGAAGATGCCCCCTCTGACTGCAGAGGGGGTTGGAGCAGATGACCTTTGGAGGTCTCTTCCAACCCAGCCCATTCTATGCTTCTGTGATCCTATGGTTCTATGATCCCTACTGTTTGTGAACTTTCAGAAATCCCTGCTCTTTTGGGATTCTTGATGCCAGCATTCGAATTTGTTCCAGTAATCTCTTTTGCTATGGAAATGTAACTACTTTGCCTGTGGCTGCCTTCTTTGGTTGGTTTTCACTTAGTTTCCAGTTTTACATAGTGGTTGCTGAAATGACTTGAATTTGTTTCTTTTTTGTATAACCAACTCCACAAGACTGTCTTGTTTTCCTGAAAGTGTTATGTAAAGTAGTACTTGCTGTTAAGTGATTTTTAGGAGCTGAGAAAATTAGTCATATGATACTTAGAGATCTCATTCAGAAACACAGAGAATTGTATCAGTGTTGGCAATGCAGCCCAAACGATCATATATCAGAAGTTGTTTGGAGCAAAAAAATGTTTCTTTACCTCTAGCCTCTGTTTTCCTCCTTTGTGGTTATTCTTTTACTTCTTCCAGACAAAACCTTTTGTCTAGTTTCATATCCAGCTTTTGTCTCTTGTGCTTGCAGTCACACATATTTGTATAGCTCATTGTACTGCTATGCTTTCACACAACACTGATTTTTTTCATATTGCAATAGCAACAAGCATTCTCACAAAAAGATTTGTGTCTTTAGTAGCAAAGCCTGATTTTCTACCTCCTTCCTATTTAAAATCACAGACCATACGAGGCAGAAAGGAGGGCACCTCAGTGAAAATCTTCTGCTGACAGCAGAGTCAGTGAGGGCAGGTTGCTCGCATCTGTGTCCAGTTGCATTTAGAATATCTTCAAGGATGGAGATTCCATGGTCTCTCTGAGAAACCTGCTGCTGTATTGCACCACCTTCCCAGTAAAAAAGTGTGCTCCATTTGCATGGAATTTCTTGTCATTCAGTTTGTGGCCATTAGCTCTCTCCTGTCACTAGGCACCACTGAGAAGTCTGGCTCTAGTGTGCTTACTACCCTTTACTGTGTTTACTCCTCTCCCCCTCTATTCTGCCCTGGCGAGGCCACATCTGGAGTACTGTGTCCAGTTCTGGGCCCTCCAGTTCAAGAAGGACATAGAACTGCTGGAGAGAGTCCAGTGCAGAGCCACAAGGATGACTGAGGGAATGGAACATCTCTCACAAGGAGAGACTGAGGGAGCTGGGGCTCTGCTGCTTGGAGAAGAGGAGCCTGAGGGCTGACCTCATCAGTGTTTACAAATATGTAAAGGGTGAGTGCCTCCTGCCATCACCAGGCTCTGCTTGGTGATGCCCAATGACATGACAAGGTGGAAGCTGAGGCATAGGAAGTTTCATGTAAACATGAGGAGGAATTTTATTACTGTGAGGGTAACAGAACACTGGAACAGGCTGCTCAGCAGAGCTGTGGACTCCCCTTTTCTGGAGATACTCAAAACCCACCTGGTCTAGGTGATCCTGCTCTGCAGGAGGATTGGACTGGATGAGCTTTTGAGGTCACTTCCATCCCCTGACATTCTGTGATTCTGTGGTTATCAGGTGTGTTATTCGTATGGATCAATACTCCCAAGCCTTCTCCAGGCTGTCCAGTCCCTTAATGACCTTGCAGGCTCACACTGGACTCACTGCAATATGTCCATATCTCATAGTGAGGAGCCCAGCACTGGACACAGCTCTCCAGATGTGTCTCACCAAGGATGAACAAAGGATTTATTCTCCCAATCTACTGGCAATGAATGTTCTGCCTAATGCAGTGCAAGATGATATTTGCCTTCTTTCTACAAGGGCACATTGGTGGCTCATAATTTCAAATTTGTAATTGAAAATATTCTACCTTATTGTCAAGTCTTTGTAGTGTTTCTGTCTCATTCTTCCTGAATATGTATATGTGTCTTAAGTAAATAATTTAAGCACCACACTGAACTTAGCATTTTCATTAAACTCCACACTTTTCATTAACTCACTGAGTTCTACCTTAAAATATATTTGTTGTCTTCAGAAACCATGCTGAACCCATACTTTTCATTAACTCACCCAGTTCTACCTTAAGAAAAATGTATTTGTTGTCTTCAAAACCCATACTGGATCCATTTTTCTGAAATTCTTTTCCTCTTACGACTGTAACTAAATAATCTTTTACTATCAGTTTTCCCTGCAAGATGTCACGTTCAGCCTCCCTCTGAAAAACCTTCGCTGGTTCTCTGTGCCATACAATTTCTTGATCTCATGTTTTTTTCTGGCCCTTGCCAGCAACCATCTCTTTCAAAAGATCAGCTCAGTGACCCTTAGCTTTCATTCTGCTTTTCAAGGGCTTGTCACAGAATCATAGAATTTCTTAGATTGGAAAATATCTTCAAGATCATTGAGTCCAATCATTAGTTTCACACGGACAAGTCCTTGACTTGTCCGTTGTACCACTCTTCTCTCCCATCCCCTCTGCCATGGTCTAGTTGACTGGATAGGGCTGGGTGATAGTTTGGACTGGATGATCTTGGAAGTCTCTGCCAACCTGGTGGATTCTATGATTCTATGATTCATACCCCTGCCTATTTTTTCAGCAGCAGACTGCAATGAGCATCATTTCTTTGTTAGCAGATGGAACAGACAATTTGTCTACCACATTTTCAGGCTGTCACATTTGCTGTTTTTCCTTTTCTTTTTATATTTTTCTTTCTCTTTATTTGTTTTTCCCCCATATTTGTTTATGGCACAGTTGCCCAGGAATAACTAACTCAGATAAACTCACGAGCAGCAGTTTTCTGGTGTCTAGTTTGTATGCACCAAAGCACAGGAGGGGTTTTCTATTATTACTTTGTTAAAAATATTTAGCATATCAACTGCTTTTTTTTTCTGATGCTGCTTCCAGATTTCCCCAGTCGTACCCATTGTCATTCTTAATGACACTATCTGAATTCAGACTCAATCCTCAAGTGAATGTTACTGGCAGCGAATTTGGAATAGCTGAAAAAGTTGGCTGCTGGAAAGATGAAAGAATAAGAAGGGAGGGATGTGTAAATCAGAGTCAAAGCAAAAAGCCAGTGCTTGAGAAAAAGCTCCATGACTGGATGGCTCCACCTAGGAATTACAGGCAGGCACAACAAACCTAATGGAACCAGAGCTCTATAATACCTCTCTGGTTTCTGCAGTCTTTGTGGTATTTTGATACACTGTCAAAAAAAATCCCTTTTTAATAGCCTGTTAGACTGAGTAAAAAACTAACAAAGAAGGAAAACCTCCTGTCCTGACTGCCTTCGATTTTATGATGTTACACTGAGTAAAAAACTAACAAAAAAGGAAAACCTCCTGTCCTGACTGCCTTCAATTCTATGATGTTGGACTGAGTAAAAAACTAACAAAGAAGGAAAATCTCCTGTCCTGGGTGGAACCATATGTCTTTGAGAACCATAGAGTATAGACCTCCAAGAGGTCCTGGGAGACCAGGAGTATACAGGGAATTGTAATCCTTTGATGTTTCATTCCCATAATTCCTTTATCTTACTTTATTTAGTGTGATGGGTTGAGATTACCCCTGGATAGATTCACCAGACCTGCTCCGATGGCTTAGAAGCAAATGAAGCAGTATATTTACAGCAAGCTAAATTTACAAGCATGTAATACAATACACATCTAAAAAATACAGTTACAAGTATTTACAATTTAGAAATAACACAAGAATTCCCCATGGACAAACTCAGAAGGGTTCCCAGCAACTGTACCCATTCCCTCCTCCCTATCCCATTATCTCCTGGTCGGTTTGTACAAGCAGGAAGGTTAAGACAGAGATAAGGCGAGCAGTGTGGAGCAAAAAAGTTGCAAGACTGAAGTCAAATACAGAAACAAGAAAGAGTTGTTTATACACTGTCTTTTTATCCCAATTAGCAAACAAATGGAATCATATAGATCACAGAACCATGGAATCAACCAGGTTGGAAGAGACTTCCAAGATCATCCACTCCAGCCTATCACCCAGCCCTATCCAGTCAACTAGACCATGGCACTAAGTGCCTCAGCCAGGCTTTTCTTGAACACCTCCAGGGACGGTGACTCCACCACCTCCCTGGGCAGGCCATTCCAATGCCTATCACTCTCTCTGTGAAGAGCTTCCTCCTAACATCCAGCCTATACCTCCCCTGGCACAGCTTGAGACTGCGTCCCCTTGTTCTGTTCCTGGTTGCCTGGCAGAAGAGACCAAGCCCCACCTGGCTACAACCTCCCTTCTTTTATTCTTGCAATATATGATGTCTGATGATGCTTTTGAAATCAAATTCTCTGCATCCTCTTGGGATCAATACAAACAGTCCAGTTACATCCTTCATACAATACCTATCTTTCATCCTTTACTCCCACACTGATCTCAAAACTATGTTCACTGCCTCTACACCTGAAGCTTGGAAGGTGAACTCCCACTTGCCCAAGGTATTTTCATAGTCCACCCTTGGTCAAACAGGCTGCCTGCCTGGGTATGGGAGGCACTGAGGTACAGACTACACCTTGAGTCAAACTTACCTCATCACAGGTTTTGAAGATACAAAGCCAAACTAAATAAACCTGCTGAGCTATGCTGTTTGGTGGAAGTTGAGATGTATGAGGGCTTGGTTTTGAAGATACCAAACCAAACTAAATAAACCTGCTGAGCTATGCTGTTTGGTGGAAGTTGAGATGTATGAGGGCTTGGTTTTGAAGATACCAAACCAAACTAAATAAACCAGCTGAGCTATGCTGTTTGGTAGAAGTTAAGATATATGAGGGTGTGCAGACAACAAAGTAAGCATGCTGTGAAGTGCATTTCTGCTTTGACATCTCACTCTTCCTGCCTGTCAAGACTGTGACAGTCTTGACAGGTGGAGACATCTTGCTGTAGCAGTTAAAGGGAGACTGTTGGGCAGTGCTTGAAATGGGGCATGCTGCATATCACCAAAGGCCAAGCAGTTTCTCTAAGATTGTTCCAGCAGGTTTTTTTGGTATAGCATTTAACAAAGAGCAGTCCATCTTCCTGGACTGAACGTGTTGCAATCAGCTATTTTAACAGAACACAGTTTCACAACGGAGTTTCATTTAGACGTAAAAGAGGAAGCAAGTTCAGAGCGCTGCGGTTCAGTCAGTTATAAAACCCCCTCATTTCCTAAGGGACTTTCTTTCTATACTTTTGTGCTGTAGAGAACTAGAAATAAACCACATGTCATCTTAGAAGTGTATCTTGAAAGGAAATAAAAACAGACTGTTGCATTTTGGGGTGGGCCAGGCTTGCAGGAAGCTTTAAACTGATTAGAAGGCAACATCTTCTGTACCTGGGTGAGCTCTCTGTCTTTGGAGGTAAGAACTAAAAGATACTGTGCGTGATAGAAATGTATGAGAATGTTGCTCTTGCTCATCAAAGTGGCTTGGTTCTGTCTGTGTGGGATCCCAGCTGGTAAAATCAAGATGTACTTTTTCTGGTTTGAATGTGTGTGTTTGCAGAGTCTGAGCCGCGGTTCGCATGTAGTTGCTGCTGCCTGAAGATCTGAAGAGAACACTTCTAAAGTGCCATCTTCACAGCTGTAACTGAGTGTGATTGCAATGCAGCTTCAAAATGAAATAGTAATAGAATCATAGAATCATAGAATTGGTCGGAGTTGGAAGGGACCACAAGGATCAGCTAGTTCCAACTCCCCTGCCATGGGCAGGGACACCCTACCCTAGATGAGGCTGGCCAGAGCCTCATCCAGCCTGGCCTTAAACACCTCCAGGGATGGGGCCTCAACCATCTCCCTGGGCAGTCCATTCCAGGCTCTCACCACTCTCATGCTGAACAATTTCCTCCTCATATCCAGGCTGAATCTGGCCACCTCCAGCTGTGCTCCATTCCCTCTTGTCCTGCCACTCCCTGATAACCTAAAAAGTCCCTCCCCAGCTTTTTTGTAGGCTTCCTTCAGATACTGGAAGGCCACAAGAAGGTCACCTGGGAGCCTCCTCTTCTCCAGACTGAACAGCCCCAACTCTTTCAGTCTGTCCTCATAGGAGAGGTGCTCTGAGCATCCTCATCATCCTTCTCTGGACATGCTCCAGCATCTCCACATCCCTCTTGTAATAGTGGCTCCAGAACTGGATGCAGTACTCCGGGGGGGGGGGGTCTCACCAGAGCAGAGTAGAGAGGGAGAATCACCTCCCTCGACCTGCTGGGCACACTTCTCATGCAGCCCAGGATCTGGTTGGCTTTCTTACCAGGCACAGAGGTAAGAGGTAAAAGTAATAGTAATAAAAATAATAATAATAGTAGTAATAATAATAATAACCATAGCAATAACAACAACAGCAGCAGCAGCAACAACAACAACAACAACAATAATAATAATAATAATAATTCCCTCTGACATTTTTTAAGTCTTCCATAAAACTATACATTGAAACCCCCAAAGAGACCTTTTCTCTGAATACTTTTAAAGGGAGTGTTAGTAGGTGTGCTGCTTTATAAACTTGTGGCATTTTTATTGCTTTTTCCTCTGTTAGTGTACTACCTAAATAATGTCTTTGATGTGAAATAGTCTATTTGTAGGTTAGAAATACAAATAGGCACCATAATAGATACTCAAGGGCATCATATTCAAAACAAAACAAAACTAAACACTTCGTAGATAAAAGAGACTTCTCTGAGAACAAAATGATGTTTGAAAATATAAAGAAAAAAGCTTTATCTCTGTATTTTCCTGATTTACAGCCAGTTTTGTACTTTGCCCCAGATTCACAGCTTGACATGGGTGTACACACATCCTCCCCCCACCCATTTTTGCTCTGCAGCAGCTGTGACTGAAGTTTCAATGCTTGTTAGCACACCATTCCCCTCACTCCTCCTGGGGAAGCCCTTCAGGCTTTTCTGTCCTATTTACTTTATTCCTTTCACTTCCAGAAAGTGTACTGTCTTTTGTAAGAGTGCACATGAATTTATTTTCCCTTTATTTCAGCTTCTTAGATACAAAATTAGAGAAGGCTTCATCAAGACCTTACAGCAGTACTTAAGCCCTGCAGGAAAGATGGGAAGAGAATCTCTGCCAGGGAGCATAGTGATAGGATGAGGGGACAACACTGTTAAACTCAAAGAGAGTAGATTTAAATTGGATATTAGGAAGAAATTCTTTACTATGAGGCTGGTGAGACACTGGAATGGATTGCTCAGAGAAACTGTTCAAGGCCAGGCTGACTGGGGCTTTGAGCAACCTGTTCTACTGGAAAGTGTCCTATGGCAGAGAAGGTTGGAACTGGATTGTCTTTAAGGTGCATTTCAACCCAAACTGTTCTATGAGAGAGAGGTTCTCCTGCCCCCCTACTCTGCCCTAGTGAGGATGCATCTGGAGTACTGTGTCCACTTCTGGGCCCCCCAGTTCAAGAGGGACATAGAACTGCTTGAGAGAGTCCAGTGCAGAGCCACAAAGATGCTGAAGGGAATGGAATATCTCTCTTATGAGGAGAGACTGAGGGAGCTGGGGCTCTGCTGCTTGGAGAAGAGGAGACTGAGAGGTGACCTCATCAATGTTCACAAATATGTGCAGGGTGAGTGCCAGGAGGACGGAGCCAGGCTCTGCTTGGTGATGCCCAATGTCAGGACAAGGGGCAATGGGTGGAAGCTGAGACATAGGAAGTTTCATGTAAACAAGAGGAGGAATTTTTTCAATGGGTGGAAGCTGAGACATAGGAAGTTTCATGTAAACAAGAGGAGGAATTTTTTCAGTGTGAGTGTGACAGAACACTGGAACAGGCTGCCCAGGGGAGTTGTGGAGTCTCCCTTTCTGGAGATATCCAAAACCTGGCTGGATGTGTTCCTGTGTGATCTGGTCTAAGTGATTCTGCTCTGGCAGGGGGTTTGGACTGGATGAGCTTTTGAGGTCCCTTCCAGCCCCTGACATTCTGTCATAGAATCATAGGATCATCCAGCTCCAACTCCCTGCCATAGGCAGGGACACCTCCCACTAGAGTGATTCTGTGATTCTATGAAATATTTAATTCAGAGACATGAAGTCATTTCCACTACAGATAAAAATAAAATCGCAGGGCAGAAATATCATGTAGCTGAGTCATCCTTATGATTGGTGAACCCGAGGTCCTTACCTGCCTCCCACTTCGTGCTGTTGCTTACAGCTTGTGGATGTGAGGTATAAAATGCTATCAAACCAAGTTGATGGTATCCTAAACTAAATATGCATGGGTATAAATAATTTAAAAAAAACATGGAAAATTATGAACCAAACTTACTCTGTATAAAAGTTTCAAGGAATTTAAACTGATAAAACCAACTGAAAAATTCTTTGTGAACTCAAGAACCTGCATTTGCTGATATACAGTTTTCTTTGCATTTTCATGGGAGCCTGTCCCCTCAAACTCTACTTAAAGACACAAAGCACTCAAACATACACTAAGAATGTGTTTTTTATCTAGATAAAAGAAACCAGGTACTCCTGAAGCTCACTGCCACCCATCTGGCATGATTAAAAATGGGCAAATGCTTGTGTAATTAGAATATTTAACACTACAGTAGACATACTAAATATGGTGTGTTCTTAGGGAAGATGTCATTTCTCACTTCCTTTCTTCAGCTTGTCCTTCTAGGACATTTCCTCTTATTCTTGAAATACAGGGTTGTTATCCTCTCCAAGTTATGCTACTTGTTTCCTTCCAAGACAGCCCACGTTGCACTGTAGGAGAGTACTCCCTAGCTCTCCTGCATCTCTTAACCTATTGACATGAATAAAGAAGAGCAAGGCTCATGTTTTGTTCTGTGGGAAGACCAAAAAAATCAGAGTGAAAGGAGCTGTGAGGAGGGAACAAGAGAGGTCTGGCTGATAACCGCCGCCGACAGAGCCTCACGGTGCAGTCTCACGGGTCCCAGATCTTCCAGGGCAGCAGCAGGGAGAGGAAGTTACACAAGCAGTGAGTAGGATTCAGCTGCTTGTGCAAAAGCACCTCTTAGCTATTCCTCTTCTCTTCTGTGATGTGCAAAGTGGGACACATCCTACCTCAAATAACAGCCACAGTTATAATTGAGTCCTAGAACAGCTCAGGTTGGAATCATAGAATCAACCAGGTTGGAAGAGACCTCCAAGATCATCCAGTCCAACCTAGCACCCAGCTTTGTCCAGTCAACTAGACCATGGCACTAAGTGCCTCATCCAGTCTTTTCTTGAACACCCCCAGGGACTGTGACTCCACCACCTCCCTGGGCAGCCCATTCCAATGGCAAATCACTCTCTCTGGGAAGAACTTCCTCCTAACATCCAGCCTATACTTCCCCCAGCACAACTTGAAACTGTGTCCCCTTGTTCTATTGCTGGTTGCCTGGGAGAAGAGACCAACCCCCACCTGGCTACAGCCTCCCTTCATCTGTTCCATTCTTTTGTGGGAAAGGGAGTGTAGATGAGATTATCTACTATCCTGTCCAATCCCATCTTGAAAACTTCTAGTGATGAGGACTCTACCATGTCCTGAAGAGGTCATTGACTGTTCTCACTGTAAAAGAAATTCTTATATTGAGGTTAAACTTCTCCCAGTGTAACTTGTACCCACCGTCCCTTGTCTTCTGCATGTGGCTCCTTGTGAAGAGTGAGCCTCTCTCTTTATAAATGCTCTTTAAGTACTGGAATACTGTGAAGAAGGCCTCTCCAGCCTTCTTTTCTGGAGAAAGAGCCCGAACTCCTTCAATCTGTCTTCATAAGGCAGCATCTTTAACTCTTTGACCATCTTCATGGTCCTCCGTTGGACCTTTTTCCAGTCTGTCCAAATCTTTTTTGCCTGTGATGCTGCATGTGTGGCCTGACGAGTGCTGAGTACAACAGAATGATCATGTCTCTGTGTCTGCTAGTAATGCCCTGCAGATGCAGTCGAGAGATCAGTTGGGTCTTTGCCCTCATTGCTGCAGTGGCACATGGTTTTCCACCAGGATCTCCAAATCCCTTTAAGCAAGGCTGCTCCCCAGACACACAGGTCCTAGCCTGTACTGGGCCTCATACGTTTTCCCAGGTGCAGGGCTCTGCAACTGTTTGTTGAACTTCACACTGTTATTGCCAGCTCACTCTTCCTGGGTCTCTTCATAAGTTGACTCTCCATTCTAAGGTGTCCACCTGCCTATGGAGTTTAGTGTCATCAGCATTACTTTTACCCAAGATAGCCCTGGGTGCTGGAGTTAGCCCTTATCAAATGGGGTTCATATACTAAAGATCTGGGGGTTTCAGGCATTAAGGAAAGGCTGTACTCATGCATGTGCACAGCTCATTTTGCTGATGCCTTCACTCTCCTGGTTGTCCTATGCTGGCTGCACTGAGGCTTCGTGGCAGGTGTTTCACACCAGCCTCAGTGGAAGGTGAGATATGGACCCTGCAACATTGCAGGCTTGCTCTGCAGTCTATCTTGCTTGCCAGGCACACCTTTGTATGTGTGTCCTGAAATTTGAGGTAGGTTCCAAATGTCACTGAAGGGAGCTGAGGGTGTTCAGCCTGGAGAAGAGGAGGCTCAGGGGAGACCTTCGCTGTCTACAACTACCTGAAAGGAGGTTGTGTCCAGGTGGGGGTTGATCTCTTCTCTCAGGCAAACAGTGACAGAATAAGAGGACATAGTCTCAAGCTGTGCAAGGGGAAGTTTAGACTGGATGTTAGGAAGAACTTCACAGAAAGAGTGATTGGCATTTGAATGGGTTGCCCAGGGAGGTGGTGGAGTCACCATCACTGGAGGTGTTTAAAAGAAGACGGGATGTGGGACTTGGTGCCATGGTTTAGTAGATAATGTTGGGTAATAGGTTGGACTTGATGATCTCAAAGGTCTTTTCCAATCTGATTGATAGGTTGAACTTGTCTGTACATCCACAGCCTGCAAAAGTGTCTCTAAAGTGGGAGGAAAAAACTACAGATGGATTGATGGGATTTGAGTTCCCTTGAGACAGGGAGACTGTCATCTGGAGTCCCATCTAGTGAAGTCAGGTGAAAGTATATCCTGTGATATAGCTTCAACCCAAACTCGCAACAGCACAGTTTTAGTGCCACTCAGAGCCATGCTTAGGGATCTGAAAGCCAGCATTACTCAAAATGAGCTTGTATTTTCTGAGAGTTTCCATCCCCTCCTTTTGCAATGCAAAAGAATGTCCCTTTCCTACTGAGCTCTGATCCCAGCTGGCACCACGTTCTTTCTGTTCAATCCAACAACTTTTCATCTTGCTCAGGTTTTCATGTAGGACACAATTTATCACATCTCTTCGTGTACACTTCTCAGGCTTTCCTTACTCATTTCGCTTAACCTGAGTCAAGAACTTCTGTTCTGTTTGCCTGCTTCCAGATTCTAATCAGAAGCCTTCATGCAAACATTGGCACCATCTCCAAGCATTATAACCCAGCAAATCTACTGCTACTCAGAAAATACTGGCAATGCCACTGGATTCTCCACGTGGCTTTAAACATTCATCCTACCTTTAGGCTTTTCTTCTGCTGAGCTACTGAACAAAAATCCCAAGCAAGACATAGGAGTTTTTAAGATCATCTGACAGTAATAAAGACTATGTCAGCTAGAAAACATAGTGTGAGCCAGACAGTCTTCTCTCTCTGTCTCCACTAGGCTTAGACAGAATATAGTCATCCCTCACTGCCAGGGCAGTAGCCACATGTGCTAGTTTGAGCCTAGCTAGCATGTTTTGGTGAGAAGAACTAGATGATAGGCTGTAAAATGAAAACAATGGTGAGGTCTACTTCCCTCACAGTCTTGCTGGGATGTGTAAAGAAGANTATATACTGTGAATATCTGCTTGTAAATTGTGCCAGCTGTAAATATAAGCTTCATTCAAATTTCCAGAGCCGACTGAGTCTAGTCTGGGTGATTTCTAAAAGGGGGGGGGGGGGCAGGAGATACCCAAACCATCACACCACACATGGAAAAATCTCTCTGTTCATCTCTGTCATGCATCAGATCAAGATTGTAAAAGGGCTCTCTTTTGTGCAATGGAAGTCATGCAAGTATTTTCAGGGAGGGGGGAAGTGAAATCAGAATTGAAGGAGCATGAAACCCAAAATGTTGAAAGATACTAGATAGAGTTCCTGTGCACTCAGAATCCTGGTGGTGTGGAAAGGTGATTAAGAGAAAGGGCATGAGAAAGGAGAATTAATGAAAATTGTCACCCTTATCAGACAGAAAGTGCAAAAATTAGAGGTGACCCAATTATGTGGCCAGCCATTGGTAGGGATGGAATAACAACTTGACAAGGGTATATATTCTATAAGTGATATATGCATGTCTCTTTTGCACTCAGGCTTTCAATGCTGCATACCAAAACTCAAATCACATTTCCTTGCAGAGCTGGCAAGAGTCATATTAATCATAGAATCATAGAATCAGTCAGGTTGGAAGAGACCTCCAAGATCATCCACTCCATCCTAGCACCCAGCCCTATCAAGTCAACTAGACCATGGCACTAAGTGCCTCATCCAGTCTTTTCTTAAACACCTCCAGGGATGGCAACTCCACCACCTCCCTGGGCAGCCAAATTCAGAGGCTAAGCTTGCAATTCATTCAGCAAAACACACAACTCTTGAGCCTAATCTTTCTGAATCTGCCAGTCCTTTTGTTTCCATTCCTGTCTCAGACAGTGGACTCTAAAACTCTTTAAAAAAGATATTTACACTTGCAGAATGCAGTGTAAAGAAATGAAACCCATGGTTTCATTTCCCTAATGTATCACTTTATAACAGAAGCAGCATACATCTGGGTAGTAGGAAAGACAAAAAAATGTCACATGCTAACTAAACACAAGTGGCTTTGCGTGCCTTGGTTGAGCAGTGAAGAGGCCACATGTTATATTTCTCCTCGTTTCTCAGAATCCACATTAAAAATAAGCACAGGAATAAGCATATAGCAATTCCAGATGTGTGATAGTTGGTTAGTGGTAACTTTGCAACAGACCATCTGGGCCGCGGATGGATGGGTGGTAGGAACGAATTTTGCACGCAAAAAATGGGTAACAGAAGCAGAAGAGGAAGGGGGAAGAGTTGCTAACCAGAGTAGCTATGGCATTTGATTGAGATTTCTGAGGTGGCATCTTAATCACAGCTAAAACCTAAAGCAAGACAACAGCAGCATACTGCAAAGAATGCTGAGCCCCAAACAGGATTCTTTTCTTCTCTTGTTTGAATAGATTGCGTCTCATTAAATGTTACCTGCTTGTGACTGGCAGCCAAAGGAATGATCTAGGGTCACCAGAGCAAGCATCTGGAAACATTTAACTTCCATGAATATTTCCTTCTGAATGAGTTATAGTATGGAAGTGCTTTCCCCCCTGCCTGGGGCGAGTCTTGTCTTAATGCTATCTCCTTCCTAACAACTTCATAAGGTCTATATCCATTCTGAGACAGGACGTAGCCAGCATTTATTATCAGGGCAGCATTTTGCAGCTGTGAGACGTGAAATGCTTCACTAAGAAATGACAGCCCTTTCACCCATTTCAAGCAGCCAGCAGCAGCATGGGGGAGTGCAGCATGTGCTGGAGAGATGCCACCTTCCCCTCTGCAATTCCTGTGAAGATGCTGTTCTGGAGCTCTGTCACAGCAGGCGTTTTGAAACGGACAGGCAAACTGTCAAATAACTGGGACATAGGTTCCTATCTGCAGAAGCAGTGTCTTTTAAGGATTCAAATGACACAATTGGATCAAATAGAATAGAATAGAATAGAATAGAATAGAATAGAATAGAATAGAATAGAATAGAATAGAATAGAATAGAAATCAACCAGGTTGGAAGAGACCTCCAAGATCATCCAGTCCAACCTATCACCCAGCCCTAGCCAGTCAACCAGACCATGGCATGAAGTGCCTCATCCAGTCTTTTCTTGAACACCTCCAGGGATGGTGACTCCACCACCTCCCTGGGCAGCCCATTCCAATGGCAAATGACTCTCTCTGGGAAGAACTTCCTCCTAACATCCAGCCTATACCTCCCCCAGCACAGCTTGAGACTGTGTGCCCTAAGACCAATGAAGGAAACAATTTGCTATTAAAGACAAACTGTTTGTTCCACTATCACACAAGAAGTTTGGTATTCTAGCAGGAAAAAAAGGTGAAATTAATTTATTCTTACTTAAAATTGGAACAGATGACCTATGAAGAGCATCTGAGGGAGCTGGGGTTGCTCAGTCCGGAGAAGAGGAGGCTGAGGGGAGATCTCATCACTCTGTACAATTACCTGAAGGGAGTTTGGAGCAAGGAAGGGGCAGCCTTTCCTACTTGGTGGCAACTGACAGGACCAGAGGAAATGCTTAAAGTCTGTGCCAGGAGAGGTTCAGACTGCATATTAGGAGATATTTCTTGACAGAGAGGGTTCTCAAACATTGAAATGATCTTCCCAGGGCAGTGGTGGAGTCACCATTCGTGGAGGTGTTTAAGCATCCTGTGGACCTGGTGCTTAAGGACATGCTGTGGTCTAGTTGATTGGACAGGGCTGGGTGATAGGTTGGACTGGATGATCTTGAAGGTCTCTTCCAACCTGGTTGATTCTATGATTAATCTGACTCTTCCCAGCTCTGCAAGGAAATGTGATGTGAGTTTTGGTATGCAACATCCTCTTCAGTGCTGAGTCAAGGGTTGAACTGGATGACCTTTGAGGTCTTTTCCAACCAGATGTATTCTGTGATTCTGTGAGAAATTTCTTGCTCTTTGCTGGACCACACAGTTTTTTTGAGGACACCTTTCACTTTGTCTCCTTGACATCTTGTACAAACAACAGTAGACACAAAGGTGGACTTAATAGCAGTTAGATGGTAGTGGAGCTGCAAGAGTTTGAGCAGAACATTTACTAATGTGCTGATGCCATGTATGTCCTTGCTAGCAAGTCCTTTCTTTCATTACTAACATGTTTATGCAGCTTTTGAGACTGGGCTGACTTCTTGGAGAGTGGAAAGCATTAATCACTGCTGGAACCTGATTGTGCCTTTGTAGAATGGAAACTGATTTCAGAGCTGGTTGTACGCACAACTATCGCAACAGTGAAGAAGCTTGAGTACTCCTGAGATGTGCACTTGTCTGTGCATTGCACTGAAATGAGTCCTTCCAAAAGTACACTGCAGATTTCTACAGCTGAGGGAGTCAGTTTAAGAGCATTTTATAGTAAGTGAAGAGTGATAAGCAAACCTAGATCACACTTATTCTCGTTTTGATTTAGGTGCCTAAAACAGGCCTCCAAAAATCCTTAAAGTCTTGCTTTTGCCACTAGCATTTTCATGTGTGAAAGTTAGAGATGATTAATTCCATTCTGCTTGGCATGCAGAAGTGCAAAATGAAAATTTAATGACCTGAGATTCCTTTTTGTCTGGCACAGAAATGGTACTTTCAATATGAATCTCAAATCATTGTAGTTCAGAGGCAGGTGGCAAACCACAGCCAAGAGGAGCTGCTTCAAAGCATATGAGAAAAAGGGGGAAAAACCCTTGGCTTCTTAATGAAGACAGGGGCAAAAATGTACATAGAATCATAGGATGGTTTAGGTTGAAAAGTGTACATAGAATGGTTTAGGTTGGAAGGGACCTCAATGATCATATCTGAGTGTAAGCCATTACAGCAGCTGTTAGTGCAACAAACCGCTTGTTGGTCATCTCTTCCCAATTCACTTGCTGGTTGCATTGGACATATCATATGCTATGTTATGAGGAATATGCTTTGATGTGATTGAGTTAACAGCATGAGAGGGAGACTTAGACAATCACTTCACTCATTGGCTCAGGTCCTCTAGAAGGACAGACATGATATTGTTCATGTTCATATCTTGTTCATATCTTGCTGAGATACTGGAAAATGTCAAGAGAAGGGCAACAGAGCTGGGGAGAGGCCTGGAACGCAAAGCCTATGAAGAAAGGCTGAGGGAGCTGGGGTTGTTCAGTCTGGAGAAGAGGAGGCTCAGGGGTGATCTCATTGCTGTCTACAACTGCCTGAAAGGAGGCTGTAGCCAGGTGGGGGTTGGTCTCTTCTCCCAGGCAACCAGCAATAGAACAAGGGGACATGAGACAGTCTCAAGTTGTGCAGGGGGAAGTGTAGGCTGGATGTTAGGAGGAAGTTCTTGCCAGAGAGAGTGATTGGCATTGGAATGGGCTGCCCAGGGAGGTGGTGGAGTCACTGTCCCTGGGGGTGTTCAAGAAAAGACTGGATGAGGCACTTAATGCCATGGTCTAGTTGATTGGATAGGGCTGGGTGCTAGGTTGGACTGGATATCTTGGAGGTCTCTTCCAACGTGGGTGATTCTATGATTCTATGTCCAAACTGCTGAGTGTAATCACCGCTCTATGAGTTTCTAATCAACTAATGGTTTCTTCTCATTTTTCTGTCTACTGACATCCTTTGGTGAAGGATGCTGTCAGAAGGTTACCTTTATGGAATTGCCTACCTTTGTGACGACCTGAACCCTGAGCACTACAGCAAGAATTCAGCTGAGGAAGTGGTGTATGAAATGAGGTCTATTAATTGTTCTTCCACGGATGAAGGACAAGGAAAAACCCTCCTTCAGAGATGCAGATCTGCTGGCAAGTGCATTTCCTCAGTCTGCTCTAGAGGTAGCAAGCACAGTAGAAGGCAGAAGGATAATCTCCTACAGCCTACACAGCACCCCATGGCCCCAGGGCAACCATCTCCAGCTACGCATGCCTGCGAGAGGCTGACAAGAAAGGATACCTACCTGGTTCCATCTTCCTGCAAAAGCATTTGCAAGAACTACAATGATTTGCATATAGCTGGGGACTACGTTGTGCCAATTAGCTCTGTCATGACAGAATTTACCTGTGACAGTGGCATAGGCCCTTTCTTGGAGTCCTCCGAGATTCCTCCTCCCATGGAATCCGTGCGGGTCCCTGCTGCCAGTGACACCAACCGCAAGCCCGTCCAAGGCTACTCCTCCTGCTGGCGGCTGGCAAGCTTAGTGCCCCATCAGCAGCCCCTCTCTGACTCAGCCCTAAACGACTACCTCGAACAGAAGCTGGTGGAGCTATACAAGCAGTACATCATGGATAGCACAGCAAACAGGGCATCCCCTACTCAGATCTTAGCCTCAGAGCTTATCATGGCTAATGTAGATCAAATCAGCATGCAGATATCGCGGGAAAAGAACATGGAGACCACCAAGGCCAAAGACATTGTCATTAGCCGCTTCTTACAAATAGCCAGTGGGAAGATGTCTTCAGAAATCAGCACACCTAGCCTGCATATTTCCCAGTACAGCCACACTAATTCATAGCATTTGACTGTCTGCTACTAGGAAGCTTTTCTATTCTACTAAGTAAACTTCCAGTTTCTTAAGACAATTTTTCTGCTTCACACAAATGCTTTTGCCACCTAAATTAAACCTTCCAGGAAATATTAAATACATTAAAAAAGTCTGTGCTGTTCAGTACTGTGGATCAGGTGATTTATCTGTTGGTTTCATGGAATCATAGAATCATAGAATGGTTTAGGTTGGAAGGGACCTCAAGGATCATCCAGCTCCAACCCCCTGCCATAGGCAGGGACACCTCCCACTAGAGCAGGTTGCTCAAGGCCTCATCCAGCCTGGCCTTAAACGCCTCCAGGGAGGAAGCATCCACAACCTCCCTGGGCAACCTGTGCCAGTGTCTCACCACCCTCACTGTAAAGAACTTCCTCCTAACATCCAGTCTAAATCTCCCCTCTTCCAGCTTAAACCCATTCCCCCTCGTCCTGACATTACTAGACCTTGTCAATAGTCCCTCCCCAGCCTTCCTGTAGGCTCCCTTCAGATACTGGAAAGCCACTCTAAGGTCTCCTCGAAGCCTTCTCTTCTCCAGGCTGCAGAGCCCCAACTCTCTCAGCCTGTCCTCATAGCAGAGCTGCTGCAGCCCTCTGAGCATCTTCGTGGCTCTCCTCTGGACCCGCTCCAGCAGTTCCATGTCCTTCTTGTGTTGGGGGCTCCAGAACTGCACACAGTACTCCAGGTGGGGTCTGAGGAGAGCAGAGTAAAGGGGGAGAATCCCCTCCCTTGCCCTGCTGGCCACACTGCTCTTGATGCAGCCCAGCACAGGGTTGCTGTCTGGGCTGCATGTGCACACTGCAGGCTCATGTTGAGCTTTTCGTCAACCCAGACCCCCAGGTCCTTCTCCTCAGGGCTGCTCTCAGCCATTCACCACCCAGCCTGTATCTGTGCCTGGGATTGCGCCGACCCAGGTGCAGGACCTTACACTTGGCCTTGTTAAACGTCATGAGGTTGGCCTGGGCCCACCTCTCCAGCCTGTCCAGGTCCCTCTGGATGGCATCCCTGCCCTCCAGCAAGTCAACTGTGCCACACTAAAAGAAGTTTTTCCTTAAAGGCTAATTTTAATGAGCCTCAGACATCAAAAAAGTTCTGTGGAAAAATAACTAAGAGCATATGACAGTCTTCCAGGTGCTTCTGTGTTCACTTTTTCCCCCCTTGTGCTTGACATATCATTTCAATTTTCCTCTGTCTGAAGTCTGCCGTCCTACCCCTGGGCTTGTGTGAAGTGAAGCTTACACCCACGCAAGCACAAGTGCAGTCACGGCAAGGCCACAGAAGTACAGAGTTTAGAATCACAGAATCACAGAATGGTTTGGGTTGGAAGGGACCTCTAAAGGTCATCTACTCCAACTCCCTGTGCAGTAAGCAGGAGCATCCTCAACCAGATCAGGTTGCTCAGAGCCTTGTCGAGCCTCACCTTGAGGACTACCTTAGGTGATCCTGCTTTTGGCAGTGGGCTTGGATCTCTGGAGACCCCTTCCAACCTCTAACATTCTGTGATCTCCAGGGATGTGACCTCGGCTACCTCCCTGGGCAACCCGTTCCAGTGTTCCACTACCCTCATGATAAAGAACTTGTTCCTAACATCCAATCTAAATCTGTTCTTCTCTAGTTAGAAACCGCTGCCCTTCAGCCTGTCACTACAGGCCTTTGTTATCAGTCTCTCTCCATCCTTCTTGTTGGACCCCTTCAGGTACTGGAAGGTCATCGTTAGGTGTCCCCACAGCCTTCTCTTCTCCAGCCTAAGCAACCCCAGCTCCCTCAGCCTGTCCTTTAGGATTTCACCTAGCTCATGTCTATGTTTCAGATAGCTTTGTTTATGACACCTCTCACAGAAGATTTGTATTTCATTCAAGATATTAAGGACTAAGCACAGTTTCTTCTGTACTACCTCTAATTTATTTAAATGATATCTTCCCATTCAAAAGCTACCACCCCTTTTTGTGAAGCACTATCTCTATTTCCAAACAGACTTCATCAGCAGAAGTGTGAGTTCATATCTGTCTCTTTCACACTGAACTGAATGACTACAGTGGTCTGTAATGGCAGACATCACCTTTGCCAGCTGTTTAGACGCCTGTAGCTGTGCAGTGCCTGTGTTGGGACAGCAATGATAATTAAGATGGAAGAGGAAGAATANCTGGTTGCCTGGGAGAAGAGACCAACCCCCACCTGGCTACAACTACCCTTCAGGTAGTTGTAGACAGCAATGAGGTCTGTCCTGAGCCTCCTCTTCTCCAGGCTGAACAACCCCAGCTCCCTCAGCCTCTCCTCATAGGGTCTGCGTTCCAGGCCCCTCACCAGCTTTGTTGCCCTTCTCTGGACATGTTCCAGCACCTCAACATCTCTCTTGAGTTGAGGAGCCCAGAACTGGACACAAGAATTCACCTTTGGTAAGAGAACTGCACAATGAAGAAACAAAGAGCTGAACCAAAGCCTTTTTGATTAATGTGAAAGGTGAATGGTTCCTTTGAATGCAGAAGGAAGGCTGAAACAGAGAGCTCAGCAGCATGGCTCACCACTTCTTTCTTTAGGATCATTGCTGTGTATCATATGAGAAGGTCATTAGAACTTTGTGCATTTCTAATGGGAAGGGTTTTTTGTTTGTTTGCTTGCTTGCTTTTGGTTTTTTGTTGTTGTTGGGTTTTTTGGTGTGCTTTTTGCTTTTTTGTTTTTTTTAATTGCAGTGAATCTTGAAAAGGAAGAAAAATATAAAGGAAAGAGCTGCCTTGTGGTAAGGATGGTTACCTACTTTGAGTGTGTGTAATGGAGATAACATTGTCAATGTGAACCCAGCATTCACTGATGTGATGGTTCAGGTGTTCCCTCCCCCCGCTTAAGAAAATCACCCAGATTAGACTCAGCCGAGCTGGAAATTAGAATGAAGCTTTATATTTACAGCTGAGCACAATATACAAGCAGGTATTTGCAATCTATACAGCTGTAGACAGAAATAGACAAGTTAAAAAGGTAATACAGAAACACAACAGCCCTCCCAGAAACCAGAGTCCCCAGGAGGGGCTTCCAACCACCTTTCCACCTCCTTTCCACCCCTCTACCTTATCCCAGACTTTGCCTTATGTTCAAGGTGAATTTGGAGAATTGGGCAGAGGGATTAGGAAGCAGAAGAATTAGTCACACAGGTTAGAGAGAGGAGGGAGGCAGCCAGAGACAGAGAGCAACTCTGTTATCTATGTTTGTGTTCTTGTTTTTATACATCTCAGCAAGCCTATGAGTGAAGTAGACATTACCACTGTTTCCTTTTCACAGCCTAGAATCTAGCTCCTCTCACCAAAATATCCCAGCTAGGCTCAAACTAGCACATGTTTCTAATTATCAGTATAATAACTTACAATAAATAGTGGTTAAGTGTTTTCACATTTTTCCATTCCAATGTCATTTTGGCCTTTGTGTTCATCTTTGCAGTGTAAGGCCTGCCTCTGTCTATCTTTCTAAATGAATGTATAGTGGTAAAGATAGAATCACAGAATTTCTTAGATTGGAAAAGACCTTCAAGATCATTGAGTCCAATCATTAGTTTCATACTGACAAGCCCTTGACTAAACCAAATCCCTCAGCACAACATCTCCTCACTACGAATTGCTATGGTTGGAAAGGATCAGTTTATTCTATTGCTGCTGTCTTTCCAGAGATATCTGGGAGAGTTCAGTCTATTTCCCTGCTTGTGCAGTGAAGGGAAATCCAAAAC
Source organism: Tricholaema leucomelas (assembly GCA_013400475.1). Taxonomy (NCBI): domain Eukaryota; kingdom Metazoa; phylum Chordata; class Aves; order Piciformes; family Lybiidae; genus Tricholaema lacrymosa; species Tricholaema leucomelas. The sequence goes on along the minus strand of WAAF01001994.1, from coordinate 33,452 downwards.
TAGTTTCCATAAGACCTTTGATGTGTGAATCCAAAGACTGCACATCTGTTTCCATAGCAGCCTACCCAAATACAGTTAGTCAAGATAGGCAATTTCTGGCATATAATATAGTCTACAACTACCTGAGGGGTGGTTGTGGCCAGGGGGAGGTTGCTCTCTTCTCTCAGGTGGCCAGCGCCAGAACGAGAGGAGACAGCCTCAGGCTGCGCCAGGGGAAGTTTAGGCTCGAGGTGAGGAGAAAGTTCTTCACTGAGAGAGTCATTGGACACTGGAATGGGCTGCCCAGGGAGGTGGTGGAGTCGCCGTCCCTGGAGCTGTTCAAGGCAGGATTGGACGTGGCACTTGGTGCCATGGTCTAGCCTTGAGCTCTGTGGTGAAGGGTTGGACTTGATGATCTGTGAGGTCTCTTCCAACCCTGATGATACTGTGATACTGTGATACTGTGATATGATATTTCTATCCTGTGATCAAATCCAGCTTACAAATAGAAAAAAAAGTTGCCATTTTAAAGATAAAAGCACATTCATGGCAGGACATAGGCATGTGTGTGTTCTGTGTGCAAAATCCATTGCTCTTGAAACTCTCAAAGGACACACTAGAATTTATGAAAATGGTTTGCTGAGGACAGCAAAACTGAGCAAATATAGAAGCTTTTATGTCCTACAAATACAGGTTCAGGCTTTCCAAACCATAGGCATTTTTTTTTTTTGGGTGCCTATTGACATTCCCATTACTGAATTTCAGTAGCAAAAGATGCAGTAGAAAGCAACTTGCAGGGCTGAATGTATAAACCAATAGCCTTGCTGAAAGATCTAGCTCTTTCATCAGAGGACATAATCAATTCTTGCATTCAACTCTACCCAGTCCACAGGCCAAACAAAACAGCATTTTATCATCCATTACTCAGAACTCCAGATATTGGTTTACTCCTTAGGCTGTAGGGCTGTGAGCAGGCAGCATCTGCTCAGCACATTTTCTCTTCTCAGAGCTCATGAAAGAAACAGCAAGTGCAGCTGAGGAGCAGGTGCTGCAGAGTGCTCAAACTCATGAGAAAACCTCCTCCTGTTTACTGGGCTCACTCAGTAGCTGCGGTATCAGAGTGCATCGACAGGAACTCTGGACATGGCACTCAGCAGGCAGTGCTGTGATAGCAACGTGCTGCAGAGCAATGGAGAGAAAAGATCACAGAATCACAGAATGTCAGAGGCTGGAAGAGACCTCGAAAGATCACCCAGGATCACCTAGACCAGATCACACAAGAACACATCCAGGTGGGTTTTGAATATCTCCAGAGAGGGAGATTTCACAACCCCTCTGAGCAGCCTGTTCCGGTGTTCTGTCACCCTCACAGGGAAAAAAAATCCTCCTCATGTTTACATAAATATTCCTATGCCTCACCTTCTACCCATTGCCCCTTGTCCTGTCATTGGGTGTCACTGAGCAGAGCCTGGCTCCATCATCTTGGCACTCGCCCTGTACATGTTTATAACCATTAATGAGCTCACCCCTCAGGCTCTGCTTCTCCAAGCAGAGGAGCACCAGCTCCCTCAGCCTCTCCTTGTAAGAGAGATGTTCCTTTCCCCTAATCATCTTTGTGGCTCTCAGCTGGACTCTCTCAAGCAGTTCGATGTCCTTCTTGAACTTGGGGCCCTCAAAATTGGACACAGAACTGCAGATGTGGCCTCACCAGGGCATAGCAGAGGGGCAGGACAACCTCTCTCGCCCTACTAGCCACAGCCCTTTTAATACACTCCAGTGAATCCAGAATGTACAAAAGCATGTGCACATAGAGGGTGTGTTTGATACTTGCATTTGATAAAAACAAATCAGATAATTCATTCTCATGTAGCTTTATGCCAAGCATTTAAGAGAATCATACCCACTTTTGAGTAAAGGTCTTCTTTTGTGCTGTCAGACTGACACTTAGGAATTTTATTTTTGGGCCATAACCACCACAGAAGATGATTTATTCTGGAAAGACAGCATCAACCTCTTCTTCCCCACATGAGGTTATTTTCTTTCCCCTGCCTAAATACCAATCCTCATTTAATTTGAGGCCTGTGGTGTACCTGCTTCTCACACGAATTGCCTATCAGCCACATCCCATTGTTTGAAGCAAGTGCAAAGTAGCTCTTGGATTTAAAGCTGTTTCTATGTAAACACTTATTTCTTACTTTACACTGTGCTTAGCTGTAAGTGCATTTATATCTCTGTCTTGCCTTCGTTTAAAACCAATCTTCCTCTCCAACCTACCTGAAGGGAGGTTGTAGCCAGGTGGGGGTTGGTCTCTTCTCCCAGGCAACCAGCAACAGGACAAGGGGACACAGCCTCAAGTTGTGCCGAGGGAAGTATAGGCTGGATGTTAGGAGGAAGTTCTTCCCAGAGAGAGTGATTGGCATTGGAATGGGCTGCCCAGGGAGGTCGTGGTGTCACCATCCCTGGATGTGTTCAGGAAAAGACTGGATGAGGCACTTAGTGCCATGGTTTAGTTGACTGGATAGGGCTGGGTGCTAGGTTGGACTGGATGATCTTGGAGGTCTCTTCCAACCTGATTGATTCTATTCTATTCTGCACAGGAGCCTCTCTAGGTGTGGCTATTGCAATTAGGCTGTGATTACCACGAGTCAGGTTGTTATCTAAAGCGATTATCATCTTCTCCTTCCTTCCCTTCTTCTTCTGCCTCAGGCTCAAACTTTTAAAGAGAGATCTCCCAACATTTTTAGGAGCACTCTTAACTCATTTTTAGGAGCTCTCTTAACTATTTTTTAGCCAGAGGTACATTTTTTCTTGACATGATCTTATCAAAATGCTGGAGGGGTCCCAGTGGCTGGGAAGTGCATGTTGGAGATAATAGTTCATAGAATCAACCAAGTTGGAAGAGACCTTCAAGATCATTCAGTCCAACCTAGCACCCAGCCCTATCCAATCAACTAAACCATGGCACTAAGTGCCTCAGCCAGACTTTTCCAAACACCCCCGGGGACAGTGACTCCACCACCTCCCTGGGCAGCCCATTGCAATGCCAATCATTCTCTCTGGGAAGAACTTCCTCCTAACATCCAGCCTATACTTCTCCCAGCACAACTTGGTACTGCGTCCCCTTGTTCTGTTGCTGGTTGCCTGGGAGAAGAGACCAACCCCACCTGGCTACAACCTCCCTTCAGGTAGTTGTAGACAGCAATGAGGTCACCCCTGAGCCTCAGAAACTGAGAACTTGGACAAGAGCCATCTGTATCCATTGATGGGCAGCTATTGTGAAAAACATACAGAATTAAAGCCTAAAGTGAAAGGAGAAGAAAAGATAAAGTCATTGAAAAAACAAAGAGAACAAAAGATTTTTTTTTTTCAATTGACCTTTGGACAGAAGAGAACAAAACCATCTTTGTACTGTGAAGGTAAAGATGCAGAAAAGTTCAGGAGAAATGTGAAAGAAATGCTAGTGGGGACATGAAGCCATGGAGATTAATAAGCATGATCAAAATTTCAGAAGGAGGGAAACCTGTAAGACACCAATTTGTGTAGAGTGCAAAGAGAGTGACTGGAGTGTTGAATAAGAGAGAGGAATCAGAGAAGCCTAGGAAGTACTTTGATCGGGGATGCACAATGTAAATCTGCAAGGAAACACAGCTACTTAAGCAGTGTCAATGTTAAAGACATAATTCACAGTATCAATGTTAAAGACATAATTCCTTGAGACAGCTAAGAGCTGAAGGAAATAACTGGAGGTTCAAGATGCACTCTAACTTTTATAAAGGGAGTGGTCATCCACACATGGTGAAAAAAATGGGAGGAAATATAAATTAAGAGACATAATAGTTCTGATGTGATTCTGATGTCATCCTTTACATACAGCTTTGGCTAAAATACAAATTACCACCTCTCAGTTGTAGCCAGGTGAGGGTTGGTCTCTTCTCCCAGGCAACTAGCAGTAGAACAAGGGGACACAGTCTCAAGTTGTGCCAGGGGACATATAGACTGGATGTTAGGAGGAAATTCTTGCCAGAGAGAGTGATTGGCATTGGAATGGGCTGCCCAGGGAGGTGGTGGAGTCACCGTCCCTGGAGGTGTTCAAGAAAAGACTGGCTGAGGCACTTAGTGCCATGGTCTAGTTGACTGGCTAGGGCTGGGTGCTAGGTTGGACTGGATGATCTTGGAGATCTCTTCCAACCTGGTTGGTTGTATGATTCTATGATTTTCCATCTGTGGAGTCCAAATATCAGAGAGACTTAGCAGCAAACAGAGCGAAAAGATCATGATTTTGTGCCAAGCTTCTCCTGAGCTACCTAGGACATCAAGTCATACTTACAATTTTATGTTAGTATTCCAATTCTATTTTATAGACTGAAATAAAGAGAAAGGAATGTACTTGAGAAGTATACTTATGTGAGAAAACCCCCTTGGGTTTCTATGAAGTTTAAGCTGATTTTTGGATATGAGCAGTGATTTGACAATGGAAGTGTCCCTGGCCCAGTTAGCTGGCTCCCAACTGCCCTGTGAAAAGGGAGAGCTGGCAAATTTCCTGCCAGCCTCTGTTTCCTGGGTCTCCCCTCCTCTTTATCTTAGAAATGAAGATGGAGAAGAGAACAGAAAGAGCCAGCAAATTCTAATTCCTTACTTGCACTTAAAAAAAGAACAGTCACGCTGATGGCAGAGCTTTTCCTAGGCAGAATGCCCTGGGGACTCTTTTTAACAACTTGGAAGTAGTTAGATTTCTTTTACACATACAACATACCATGTCTGACTTCTCTGCCTCTCAGTTATCTCACTGTGACCTGACTCGTCCCACACGGACACAGCTGTAAACGTTGCTTGCATCTGCTGTAGTGGGAGCCCGAAACATAAAATCAGGCCTCTACATTTCATCTGGCTGTGGGAGTGGGACACAGAGGAACAAACAACCTCCCTCCTGTTTCGGAGCAGGTTGTCCTCATTAGAGGTATGCTGCCACAGAGATCTTGCTATCCAATTTCATGGAATTGAACCCAGCACACTCATGGTCCTTACAGCCTACTCTAACTGCATGCTGTTTTGCAGCCTGTGAAGGAACAAAGTTAAAGCATAGATGTTGTGCTTGTCTTAATTTCTAGCTTGCAGGTGATAGATTGTTGCTGTGGCAATGCAGTCTGGAGGCAGTAAAATGAAAGGCATTATGTCCACACTCATTTGAAGATCACAGAAACATCCAACCAAGTCCAACCTATAACCCTGCTCTAAATCACATCCCTACGTACCACATCCAAACGACTTTTAAACACATCCAGGGGCGGTGACTCCACCACCTCCCTGGGCAGCAAATTCCACCAATCCTTCTGTGAAAAAATGTTTCCTAATGTCCAATCTAAACCTACCCAGTCTCAGCTTGAGGCCGTTCCCCCTTGTTCTGTCTCCAATTACCTGTGAGAATAGATCAGCATCAGCCTCTGCACAGTGTCCCTTCAGGTAGTCGTAGACAGCAAAGAGCTCTCCCCTCAGCCTCCTCTTTTTACTTGGCCAGTGGAGGAATTGAATTTGCTTGTAAGATAGGGAGAATTGAAGACTCTTTTACATGATACACTTTCATTGTTCAGATGGATAATCTCATTTTGAGATTTCACAGCAGTTGGTTAATAAAGGTCAGAATCTTTGACAGAAAGAAGGGTCATGATTTTGATGTTCCTTGCATGGCAAGCCCTGTGAGAAGAACAGATATTCTGCTGAGTACTTCTGAATTTTAATAAACCTAGAAGCCATTGTTGCTCCCTACCTTAACAAATATCTTACATAGAAACTGGGGAAGGTCAATGAGGTAGTTCATTGCTTTTGAACTTTGAGCTCTAAGGAAGACAAGCAGATGTGCAGCACAGTAGGCAGAAAGCATGTACTGAATCTTGGCCTTTTTCCCTCCCTGATCTGCATCTGTAGCTGGATGGATTTTTATATAAGCACCAGTGAAGCTGTATAATACAAACAATGTTTTGAAGGAGGTCCTGTTCCTTCTCCACGTCTTGACCTAAGGCTTAGTTTTGAATTCCTCCCAAGGCACATCATTAGAAGGAATTTGAATAGAATTTGGGTCCTCATTCAGTTTGTAAATCAACAGAAGAAAGACCTACTACATCTAGCATGACATATTTAGATGAATGTAAAATGTCAGCTGGAAGGCTTCTCATTTCTTCAAAGTGGAGTTAACTGTTTAAAAGTACTCTCTAGAAACAGAGGACTTATTAATGTCTATAGGAACCAGTAGGAACTCATCCTGATCCATAGCACCTTGGGGAATAGAAAGACTTTAGATCACTGAATTGTACATTCCTGTTCCAGATCATAGAATCATAGAATCAACCAGGTTGGAAGAGACCTCCAAGTTCATCCAGTCCAACCTATCACCCAGCCCTATCCAGTCAACTAGACCATGGCACTAAGTGCCTCATCCAGTCTTTTCTTGAACACCCCCAGGGACAGTGACTCCACCACCTCCCTGGGCAGCCCTATGAAAAAAAAGGACTAGATAATTCCTCATTAAAAATGAACTATTTCAGAAGTATCAGTTTGTTTAAGTGAAGCACAAGGTGCTATGGGAATGGGAGAGTGCTTCATCAGCCTTCTATTCTGTTACACAGTTCTTTAGGAGTGTGTTGTAGTATGGAAAAGCAGATAACTTGAATTCACTGATCTCCATTTTTTCCCCAGCTTCTCATTAAATTTAGCTATAAGTGCAATTTCATTTACGAGAAATAAGGAGGGGCAGTAGTGGGTGAGGGAACAGAGTGCACCATCAGCAAGTTTGCTGCTGACACCAAACTGGAAGGAGTGGCTGACACACCTGAAGGCTGTGGTGCAATTCGCTGAGACTTGGGCAGGCTGGAGAGGTAGGCAGGGAGAAATGGAATGAAATACAGCAAGGACCTGTGTGGAGTCTTGCATCTGGGAAAGAAGAACCCCATGGACTGCTACAGAATCCTAGAATCAGTCAGGGTTGGAAGGGACCACAAGGATCATCTAGCTCCAAACGCCCTGCTAGGGTTTGCCTCATCCAGCCTGGCTTTAAACACCTCCAGGGATGGGGCCTCAACCACCTCCCTGGGCAACCCATTCCAGGCTCTCACCACTCTCATGCTGAACAACTTCCTCCTCACATCCAGGCTGAACCTACCCATCTTCAGCTTTGCTCCATTCCCTCTAGTCCTGTCACTCCTTGACAGCCTAAAAAGTCCCTCCCCAGCTTTTTTGTAGGCCCCCTTCAGATACTGGAAGGCCACAATAAGGTCACCTGAGAGCCTCCTCTTTTCCAGACTGAACAGCCCCAACTCTTTCAGTCTGTCCTCATAGCAGAGGTGCTCCAGCCCTCTGATCATCCTCTTGGACCTTCTCTGGGCATGCTGTACCTTCTCCACATCCTTCTTGTAATAGTGGCTTCAGAACTGGATTCAGTACTCCAGGTGGGGTCTTACCAGAGCAGAGTAGAGAGGGAGAATCACCTCCTTGGCCCTGCTGGTGTGATGGTTTGGGTGTTCCCCGCCCCCCCACACTTTTAGAAATCACCCAGACTAGACTCAGTCGGCTCTGGAAATTTGAATGAAGCTNTTCAGTACTCCAGGTGGGGTCTGACCAGAGCAGAGTAGAGAGGGAGAATCACCTCCTTGGCCCTGCTGGCCACACTTCTCCTGATGCAGCCCAGGATCTGGTTGGCCCTCTGGGCTGCAAGTGCACACTGCTGGCTCATGTTGAGCTTCCTGCCCACCAGCACCCCCAAGTCCCTCTCCTCAAGGTTGCTCTCCAGCCACTCACTGCCCAGCCTGGATTTGTGCTTGGGATTGCCTCAACTCAGATGCAGGACCTTGCACTTGGACTAGGGCTGGCTTGGGGACTGACCTGTTGCAGAACAGCATAGGGAAAGGAGACCTGAGGATTCTGGTGGACAGAAGGATGACCATGAGCCAGCAATGTGCCCTTGTGTCCAAGAAGCCCAGTGACATCCTGGGGTGTAATAAAAGGGCTGTAGTTAGCAGGTCGAGAGAGATTCTCCTTCCCTTCTTCTCTGCCCTGGTGAGGCCCCATCTGGAGTATTGTGTCCAGTTCTGGGTTCCTCAGTTCAAGAAGGACCTCAGGGAACTGCTTGGAAGAGTCCAGTGCAGATCCACAAAGATGCTGAGAAGATTGGAACATCTCCCTTCTGAGGAAAGGCTGAGGGAGCTGGGGCTCTTTAGCTCGGAGGAGACTGAGGAGTGATCTCATTCATGTTTATAAATATGTGAAGGGCAGTGTCAGTAGGATGGAGCCAGGCTCTGCTCAATGTCCAATGATAGGACAAGGGACAATGGGTGTAAGATGGAGCATAGGAGGTTCCATGTGAACATAAGAGAAAAAAGAATTACTGTAAGGGTGCCAGATTCCTGGAACAGACTGCCCGGATAGGTTCTGCATTCTCCTTCTCTGGAGACTTTCAAAACCCTCCTGGATGTGTTTCTTTGTGACCTGCTCTGGGTAGATTCAGCCCTCTGATCATCCTCATGGCCCTTCTCTGGACATCTTCCAGCACATCAATATCCCTCTTGTAATAGAGGCTCCAGAACTGGATGCAGTACTCCAGGTGGGAAGTTATGCCCACTTACAATAATCATAATAGAAACTCCTCCTTGCTGAGAAAGCTCTGAACATCTGCAGTCTTCCTTCAACCTGTATAAAACTAACAGGCATCATCACCTCTTTCTCATTAGCAATTCTACATAATGTTTCTCCAGACAGTGCAATTTCAAGCATCTGGTTGCCTGAAGTAAGGTCAGAAGGTCAGGAAGACAGAAAAGATGAACAAATAGGTTCTATGGGGTTGGTTGGTTGTGGATTTTATTCTTTTTTTTTGGCCTTTTTTCATTTTTTTTCTTTTTAATAACACAAATATATTAGATAGTGAAAATGTTGGGGGTTTGTTTTGCTGTTCCATTGCAAGGAGACTTCCAGAGTGAAGTTGTAGATTTGCTATGTATATGAATAAAGATTATCTAAATTATTGACATAGAATAGGATAGAATAGAATAGAATAGAATAGAATCAACCAGGTTGGAAGAGACCTCCAAGATCATCGAGTCCAACCTATCACTATAACTGGGAAGATGCTTCCAAGCATAAACATCAGAATCAATTTCAGGTTAAAGATTTAAGAAAAAGATAGTAGCTGAAAAAATACCTCATCAATAATTCACAATAGTTCTGGGGATTGTAATCTATTGATTGGTGATGCTTTGTGTGATGAAGCTGATGAGAGGCCTGGAACACAAACCCTATGAGAGGCTGAGGGAGCTGGGGTTGTTTAGCCTGGAGAAGAGGAGGCTCAGGGGTGACCTCATTGCTGTCTACAACTACCTGAAGGGAGGCTGTAGCCAGGTGGGGGTTGGTCTCTTCTCCCAGGGAACCCAGGAAGTTGTGGCAGGAGAGGAGTAGGCTGGATGTTAGGAAGAAGTTCTTCCCGGAGTGATTGGCATTGGAATGGGCTGCCCAGGGAGGTGGTGGAGTTGCTGACCCTGGAGGTGTTGAAGAAAAGACTGGATGAGGCACTTAGTGCCATGATCTAGTTGATTGGACAGGGCTAGATGCTAGGTTGGAGTGGGTGATCTTGGAGGTCTCTTCCAACCTGATTTCTTCTATGATTGTAATTGTGTGGCCGGTTAGGTTTGATTGCTCTGCTGTGCCACAAGGTGTCATTCTTTTACCAATATCAGCTTTTAAAATCCCTACTACAGGAAAGTATGCCAAAAAACCTCGTTGGCCTGGTGTTTTGAGAATTTGGAAACATACTCAGATAATTACCTAGGTGGTTCTTTTTATTATTTTGGCTGCTTGAGGAATATGGGAAATGGCAACCTGTCAAAAACTAAATCAGAAAGATCTCCTTGACACCTACTGATGTACCAGCAAGCTTTCAAGATCTTCATGCTGCTTTGGTTTTTCCTTCCTTGTGTCAAGGCACTTTGTGTGGCCTTTTTGATTCTTTTACCTCTATATGTGGAAAGGAACTTTATTTTAATTCTACATTTTAATTCTATTTCCCCATCTTGGAGTGGTATTTTGACAAACTCAGGTTTTTATTTCCTCTGAGAGTCAGGTTCACAAGCACTGCCTCCCCTCAACCTGGCTGCTTGCCCTGGAAGAGGAGGGCAGTGCCCCACTGCCTGCTGGATGCCAGGACCTGTGTAGCTGAGTTGGTTTTATTAATGCAGCACTTTGACATTGAGCTTGTTGTATGAGCATCAGGTAGGATGCTGTAAAGAAAAAATATTCCTATATTCCTAGGAATTCCTATAGGAATATAGGAAAATAGATAAGAATATAGGAAAATAGATAGGAACTATATAGGAAAATATTCCTACAGAGGAAGCAAACAGACATAAGGATTAGTGCTGTAACATTTTTTTCAAGGAATCATAGAAGGAAGTTCTTCAAGGAATCATAGGAGGAAGTTCTTCAAAGAATCATAGGGTTAAGTTCTTCCCAGAGAGAGTGATTTGCCATTGGAATGGGCTGCCCAGGAAGGTGGTGGAGTCGCCATCCCTGGAGGTGTTCCGGAAAAGCCTGGCTGAGGCACTTAGTGCCATGGTCTGGTTGACTGGCTAGGGCTGGCTGATAGGTTGGACTGGATGATCTTGGAGGTCTCTTCCAACCTGGTTGGTTCTATTCTATTCTATAGAATAGTCTGAGTTGGAAGATGACAAAGGTCATCTAATCCACCTGCCTCTGCAGCAAGTATTTTGCAAGTGCATCAGCCAAGAAAAGCTCCAAGAACATTTATCCATTCAGGAGAGCTTCCAGATAGATGCCTAGTTGGCAAAACAGGGCTAAAATTCTCGGAGTAAGCCTGGAGAGGCTATCCACCTCTTCTACAGGGCTTGCCGGCAGCTATCCTGGGAGCTGGCTGCACAACTGCGGTTTGCTCTCTGTTCTGAATAGGAACCACAAAAGCAGCTGCTCAGCTTTTGTGCAGGGCAGGCAGAAACACTGTATCAAATAGAGTTCATTATGCAGAAACCTTCAGAAAACCTAGAGGATGAAAGAGAGAGGGAAAAGGAGTGAGAAAGATCAGTTGGCTCACAGATGCAGCAGGAGAGACCTGGCATTTATTTGCAAGGCTGGAAGAAGTTCTGGGAAAAAAAAAGATGTAGCAAGGGAATTGTAAGGGAATACTGTGCAGTGGATGAGGAAGTATTGCTTGGCATTTTCTGCCCAGGGACTTACAACCTCGGAGAGGACATCTGAGTTTTCTAACATGAGATGGTTGAATAGGAAACTTTGATGTGCTAATTTGAGCTGTTGGTACATGACACAGGCATTCTCTGTTCAGATCAAAGCTGATGAGCCGTGAATTATGAAGGACAGCTAAACCCATCTATATCATCTATACCATCTATATAATCTATATCTATAGCATCTCTCTCTCTCTATATATATATATGTACATCTATATATCTACATCTATACCTAGATCTATAGCATCTTTATCTATATCTCTGCATCATCTATATCATCTATATCTATAGCATCTCTCTCTATATATATCTACATCTATACCTATAGCATCTGTATTTATATGTACATCTATATATCTACATCTATACCTAGATCTATAGCATCTTTATCTATATCTCTGTATCATCTGTATCTCTGTATCATCTATATAGGTGTATATAGATGGTTTTGTGTTCTCTTAAACACAGCCATGCATATATAGAATCATAGGATCAACCAGGTTGGAAGATACCTCCAAGATCATCCAGTCCAACCTATCACCCAGCCTTATCCAATCAACTAGTCCAATCAACCAGTCCAATCAACTGCTGGCTCATGTTCAGCCTACTATCCACTAGTAGCCCCAGGTATAGATGTGTATCTATGGATTATAAAACTAGCAGTCTATTGGTGTAATAAAAACAAACAGACAAAGCCCAAACCAAACCCATCCCAAGATGAGCAACAAACAAACCCCAAACCCACAACCTACCCTAAAACCAAGCCAACCAAACAAAAACAACAACAAAAATCCCACCAACACCCCCACCCCCCCAAATATCCTAGGCATTAAGCTATATCACTGTCAGCTGAAAACCACGATAAAGTTGGGGAGTAGATCCTTCAGTTTGTAATCTGTCTTGAAAATCTCAGTGGACCTTCCAAAACTTCAAATCAGTCAGAAATGGTTTCTTCATCCTGGGATGGAGCTTCTGGAGAGCAGCCCTGAGGAAAAGGACCTGGGGGTCTGGGTTGAGGAAAAGCTCAACATGAGCTGGCAGTGTGCACATGCAGCCCAGACAGCAACCCTGTGCTGGGCTGCATCAAGAGCAGTGTGGGCAGCAGGGCAAGGGAGGTGATTCTCCCCCTTTACTCTGCTCTCCTCAAACCCCACCTGGAGTACTGTGTGCAGTTCTGGAGCCCCCAACACAAGAAGGACATGGAACTGCTGGAGCGGGTCCAGAGGAGAGCCACGAAGATGCTCAGAGGGCTGCAGCAGCTCTGCTATGAGGACAGGCTGAGAGAGTTGGGGCTCTGCAGCCTGGAGAAGAGAAGGCTTCGAGGAGACCTTAGAGTGGCTTTCCAGTATCTGAAGGGAGCCTACAGGAAGGCTGGGGAGGGACTATTGACAAGGTCTGGTAATGTCAGGACGAGGGGGAATGGGTTTAAGCTGGAGGAGGGGAGATTCCGACTGGATGTTAGGAGGAAGTTCTTTACAGTGAGGGTGGTAAGACACTGGCACAGGTGCCCATGGAGGTTGTGGATGCTTCCTCCCTGGAGGTGTTTAAAGCCAGGCTGGATGAGGCCTTGAGCAGCCTGCTCTAGTGGGAGGTGTCCCTGCCTATGGCAGGGGGTTGGAGCTGGATGATCCTTGAGGTCCCTTCCAACCTAAACCATTCTATGATTCTATGAAAAGCTTGCTGGAAACTGCTGCCTAAATCATTACCTATTCTTTACATAAATAGCAACACTTTCTGAAGTGCATTCAAGTATAGAAAAGAGGGCATTTATCCACAGGAGTTTGTTGGATTCTGGAAAGACATTAGGCTAGGTACTCAATATCAGTCAGATTGCCATAGGGAGAGGAAAACATGACCCTGTTGCCTCAACTTTTCTGGTCAATTTTAGCACTGTGTAGTTAGAGATATGCTTTAAAAACAGCCAGAGGCCTGAACTCAGAGTGAGGATAATTTGTGTAATTCAGTATTGATATTTAAAAAGCCACTAGTAGAAAAAAGCACAGACATCCTTCTCTCTGGGACTCCTGCTTTACTTTTCTTACCAGTGCATGTACCAAACCTATCTTCTTTTCATCTTCATGCACACAACAACCCACACTTCTTTACACATTTTCTCTTACCATTTTTTTGGTCTTTGATTTTTGATTACTTGAAGTACTGTGTGAGCCCCCAACAGAAGAAGGACATTGAAATGTTGGAGAGAGTCCAGAAAGATGCTCAGAGGGCTGCAGCACCTCCGCTATGAGGACAGGCTATAAGAGTTGGGGCTCTTCAGCTGGGGAGAACAGAAGGCTTCGAGGGGATCTTAATAGTGGCCTTCCAGTAGGGGACCTACAGGAAGGCTGGGGAGAGACTATTTACAAGGTCTTGTAATGACAGGATGAGGAGTAATGGGTTTAAACTGGCAGAGTGGAGATTGAAACTGGATGTTAGGAAGAAGTTCTTCACAGTGAGGGTGGTGAGACACTGGGAGAGGTTTCCCAGGGAGGTTGTGGTTGCTGACTCCCTGGAGGTGTTCAAGGCCAGGTTAGATGAGGCCCTGAGGGAGCTGTTCTAGTGGGAGGTGTCCCTGCCTATGTTGGGGGGTTGGAACTGGATGATCTTTGAGGTCCCTTCCAACTTAAACCAACTTAAATTCTATGATGCCATGATTTCATACACATAACAAACCACACTTCTTTCCACAAGATCTCTTAGCAGGAGCTTCTGCAGGTGCCATCACACAGCATTTGGTTGCAGCAGTGGCATACTCTGTGGTATCCTTTGCACTCTGTGATGATGTCTGGCCCTGCTTTCAGCTCATGTGGGTTCACATCTTCTCAGGCAGGTTTCCATGCATTTAGCTATCTCATCCTGCTTTTATTTCTGCTTCCACTAGGTTTCCCTTGCCAACACATGTATGCTGAGAAGGATTTTAATTGAAAATCAGTCATCATGAAACCCGTATTCACAGCAGCAATACTGAACTCTCATACTGAGAGGAGGAGGCTGAGAGGGGACCTTATTGCCCTCTACAACTACCTAAAAGGAGGTTGTAGTGAGGATGGAGCTGGTCTCTTCTCCCAGATTACTAATGACAGGACAAGAGGAAATGGCCTCAAGTTGCCTCAGAGGAGGTTTGGGTTGGATGTTGGGAGGAAGTTCTTTACTGAGAAGGTGGTCAGGCACTGGAACAGGCTGCCCAGGGAGGTGGTGGAGTCACCATCTCTGGAGGTGTTTAAAAGCAGAGTGGATGTGGTGCTTGAGGCTATGGTCAAGTGATTAAGGATGCTGGGATGAAGGTTGGACTGGATGATCTTGGTGGTCCTTTCCAACCATCGCTATTCACAGTGATGAGATGTTGTGCTGAGAGATTTGGTTTGGTCAAGGACTTGTCAGTGTGAAACTAATGATTGGACTCGATGAGCTTGAAGGGCTTTTCCAATCTAAGAAATTCTGTGATTCTGTACTGGCAGATAAAGTATTCCTCTCTGGGAAGAAGAGTAACACACGATTTTGATGGGCTGTGTAAACTCTTTCCACAGGCTGCCAACGGTGCCTATCACTTTTGCTAATGATTCCTCAAATGTCACTGTGTTAATGCCCTCTTTTCAGCTCAGACTGGAAGCCATGGCTGTCTTTCCCCCTCAAGACAGATAGGTTGCTTTGTGTATAAACTGCACTTCAAACTAAATGGAAACAATAAATGGTAATAACATTTCTGATGGGAACTGCCTTCCACAGAAGGGCTCAAAATGTCATGTAATAGTTACAAAGACAATGTGCCACCTGTAGCAAAAAAATCCTCACCAAACCAGAAGCTTTTACCATGCATTTTATTTGATCAGCTTAGAAAGAGGTGAAACTTCAGCTTTCTCAACACTGGTCAGGCCACACCTTGAGTACTGTGTCCAGTTCTGGGCTCCACAATTCAAGAGAGATGTTGAGGTGCTGGAATGTGTCCAGAGAAGGGTGACGAAGCTGGTGAGAGGCCTGGAACACAAACCCTGTGAGGAGAGGCTGAGGGAGCTGGGGGTGTGCAGCCTGGAGAAGAAGAGGCTCAGGGGTGACCTCATTGCTGTCTACAACTACCTGAAGGGAGGCTGTAGCCAGGTGGGGGTTGGTCTCTTCTGCCAGGCAACCAGCAACAGAACAAGGGGACACAGCCTCAAGTTGTGCCAGAGGAGGTATAGGCTGGATGTTAGGAGGAAGTTCTTCACAGAGAGAGTGTTTGGCATTGGAATGGGCTGCCCAGGGAGGTGGTGGAGTTGCTGTCCCTGGAGGTGTTCAAGCAAAGACTGGATGAGGCACTTGGTGCCATGGTCTAGTTGACTGGGCAGGGCTGGATGCTAGGTTGGCCTGGATGATCTTGGAGGTCTCTTCCAACCTGGTTGATTCTATGATTCTGTGATTCCTTTGCCTCCTTCTGTGGCAGTGCCGATGCAGCAGTGGTGGCTCTGTCCCCATCCGCAGCTGGTGGGGATTTGTGGAGAGAGACTTCAGAGAGCTGCCCAGTCACAACCTTCCTAGTGACACCATCTGCTGCTGGCTGAAGCTTGCAGCATGGCCTTTTTCTCTCTGCAGCCCTGGGGAGAACAGCCCAAGTGCCTGAGTGCTGCTTCAGCCTCACTTGAAACATATCTTTAGCATTCGGAGCAACAAGGCAAAAAATATGCTTGTATTCCTTCCAGGGCTTGACAAACCTCATTTCATGAAGACTCTCTGCATTCGTCAGATTTATAGTAGCTGATCAGGAGCTGTTTATGCAGGCACAGCTTGGTCCCTCAGTACCTTCCAGGCAGTGTGTTACCACGTAGTGGGTTTGTAGAGCCTGCCTTTTTCCACAGTGGGTGTTCAGGAGATTCACTCAGTACAGTCAAGCTGTCACACATCAAAGAAAGGGACACAAAGGAAAAAAAATCAAAGTGTTATTTGTCTTTTCAGAGTCCTTCCAGGCTAAACAGTAACATGCACTGTCAGTGCTCAATGCAAACTCAGATCTTCCTCTTGATGTGTCTGTGTACAATTACCACTGACTGCAGTGAGGGCTGACATGATGACAGAAATGTTGGGGCCAGAAATCAGGCTCCCCAGTTTTGGTAGTCCCTTCATCACATTGTGTAAACACTAGAGGAGAGCTTTGTGGACACTGGCAGGGCAGGATACCACTTTACTTCAATGCTGGGAGAAGAAACTAAGATTTGAGGGGACTATCCTAACAATTGGGGTTTGCATTCACTAGGTTTGTCCTGCCTTTTCAGCTCCAACCAGCTTGTATTGATCCAGGCTCACCAGCTAGACAGGTGAGTCAAGTGTGTCATTTTAAATCTGTGGAAAAGATGAAGTGAAAATGAGATGACTCCTGACAATAACTCCTCTCAGTGTGAAGAGGCTGCTCCTGAACACTACTTAAAAAGTAGGTGCCTAGTGACCAAACTGTTTCCATCTTTCTCACTGTTGTTATGTTAGTACAAAAGAGATACAGATCCTCATCTACTACCTGGAGAAGGCTGGGGAGGGACTATTTACAAGGTCTTGTAATGACAGGATGAGAAGTAATGGGTTTAAACTGGAAGAGGGGAGATTTAAGCTGCATGTTAGGAAGA
This sequence comes from Tricholaema leucomelas, assembly GCA_013400475.1. Taxonomy (NCBI): domain Eukaryota; kingdom Metazoa; phylum Chordata; class Aves; order Piciformes; family Lybiidae; genus Tricholaema lacrymosa; species Tricholaema leucomelas. The sequence goes on along the minus strand of WAAF01001994.1, from coordinate 16,651 downwards.
AGTTCTTCACACTGAGGGTGGTGAAACACTGGAACAGGTTGCCAGGGAGGTTGTGGATGCTCTCTCCCTGGAGATGGTCAAGACTAGTTTGGATGAAGCCTTGAGTGACCAGTGGGAGGTGTCCCTGCCTATGTTGGGGGGTTGGAACTAGACGATCTTTGAGGTCCCTTCCAACTTTAGCCATTCTATGATTCTATATCTTTTACACATTAATTCCTCTAAATTATTCTAATTACAAAGAAAGAGAAAAACCCCACTCTAGGAACATGACCTGTTTGGGATTGAAAGCACTAGTAATGGGTCAGAGAAAAACAACATGTGCTTTCAATTCTGCATGGTGTATTAGTGATGCATTTTGTAGAAAGGCATAAAATTAATGTTTGGGTTTGTTTTTTTTTCTGATTGGGACATTGTCATAAAACATATGAAACTGACAGTTAAAACAATCTATAGTGCAGACCAACAACAACATATTGGTTTAAGAAGAACAGGAATTTAATTTTAAGCCAGCAGAGGCTATCCTTGGTTAGCAACATGGCAATACCTTGCCCTTTTATATTGCTTTTCTTGCTACTCGTTGTTATTTCACCACAGGAGCATTTGGAAGATTCTAGGATGCTCTGGAGAACTACTTTATAGAATAAAGACTGGATGTGGGGAGGAAGTTCTTCACCATGAGAGTGGTGAGACCTTGGAATGGGTTGACCAAGGAGGTGGTTGAGGCCTCATGCCTGGAGGTGTGTAAGGCCAGGCTGGATGAGGTTCTGGCCAGCCTGATCTAGGGTAGGGTGTCACTACCTCTGGCAGGGGAGTTGGAACTAGATGATCCTTGTGGTCTCTTCCAAACCTGTCTGGTTCTATGATTCTAATACAAAGAACAGGGGGAAAAAAAAATAAGATCCTTGTGGTCCTCCCTTCCCCAAAGACAACCTGTTCCTTGCAAGTATGAGCTCAGTATGTCAGCAAATTAGGTTAGGTTTTGAGAAAGTATGAAATAAAACAAATGGCATTTAAATGGAACAGGGTAGAAAATAAAGTAGGACTAAATTTAGGAATGCTTTAGCTAACCAAGAGAAAATCCTAAATTTCCAATCAAGTAGATCAAGCTTGAGAAAATAAACACACATTTAGCATTGCCACCTTATTTTGAGCAGGAGCTGATTGCAATCTATTGAATTTGATGAAGGGGAGTAAGTGTTCCTCACAATAAGCTGACAAAGTGATTTTCAGAAGGTAGTTGCTATATTATAGGTACAAGAAAGCAAAATTCTTCTCTCCATGTAATGTATTGCTTTACCCCTACCCCCCCCCGCCCCCCCAAAACACTTGCCATGGAAGAACAGTTTGGGGGCTGTCCTGCTGGAAAGCAGTTCTGAGAAGAAGGACCTTGGAGTGCTGGTGGAATGCAAGTTCTGCATGGGTCAGCAATGTAGCTTTGTGGCAAAGAGACTCAATGGCATCCAGAGATGCATCAGGAAAAGTATGTCCAAAAAGTCTAGGGCTCTGCCCTGGTGAGACCACACCTGGAATACTCTGTCCAGTTTTGGGCTCCCTAGTCCAAGAGAGACAGGGACCTGCTGTACAAAGTCCAGCAGAGTGCCACAAGAATGTTTGGAAGACTTGAGCATCTCTCCTTTGGAGAGAAAGACTGACAGCTCTGGGGCAGATTAGTCTGGAGAAGATTGAGAGGAGATTTGATCAATGTGTTCAAATATCTGAGGGGTGGGTTGTGGTGGTTAGATTGTAGAATCACAGAAGAATAGAATCAGTCAGGGTTGGAAGTGACCATATTGTTGAGTTTACAGTTAGCATCTGAGCTGTTGAGGAGCACCTCTGCTACAAAGGCAGACTGAGGGAGCTGGGGTTGTTCAGTCTAAAGAAGAGAAGCCTCTGGGGAGACCTCATAGCAGCCCTCCAGCCCTTGGTGATAGGGTGAGGGGTAGTGGCTTGAAACTAGAAAAGGGCAGATTTAGGTTGGATATTAGGAACAAGTTCTTTATTATGAGGGTGGTGGAACACTGGAACAGGTTGTTCAGGGAGGTGGTTGGGGTCACATCCCTGGAGATATTCAAAGGGAGTCTCAACAGGGCTCTGGGCAACCTGATCTAGTTGAAAAGGCTGCTGTTTACTAGAGAGGGGGTTGAACTACATGATTTTGGAGGTCCCTTCCAACCCAGATTGGTTCTGTCCTATGATTCTTACTGCCAGCTATTTATTTTTGGAACAAATTATGACTAAAACTATGCAGCAAGGGGATTTACATCACAGAATGTAAAGCCTTATGTCCTATGACTCCAGACACAATATTTTATATCAGAATAGCTGATGATGCAAACCAGGTTTCACTACTGCTGAGACCTTGCTCTCTCACCTTTCTTCCATCCATTTGGGGAAAAAAACCCAACAACCTATAATTTCCTTCTAAGTGTCTCTCCCTAAAGCTTTTAAGAGACAAACATTCCCCCCCCCTCCTCCTTTATTCAAATGTAAACTTGAACCCATAAAGCTTTATTAAAAGAGTGTAAATCTTTCCTCTCC
>WAAF01001994.1:0-13731 GCA_013400475.1 Tricholaema leucomelas | reverse complement strand
TCATAGATCATCAAGTCCAAGCTGTTACCACAGAGCTCAAGGCTAGACCATGGCACCAAGTGCCACGTCCAATCCTGCCTTGAACAGCTCCAGGACACTGCTGCTACTGCCTCATTTGCATCCTGAATTTGCCTGGAGAGCTTACCAGGAACATGGTATCATAGAATGTTTAGCTTGGAAGGGACTTCAAGGATCATCCACTTCCAACTGCCTGATGTAGGCAGGGACACTTCCCTCTAGAACAGCTCCCTCANCACTTGCCATGGAAGAACAGTTTGGGGGCTGTCCTGCTGGAAAGCAGTTCTGAGAAGAAGGACCTTGGAGTGCTGGTGGAATGCAAGTTCTGCATGGGTCAGCAATGTAGCTTTGTGGCAAAGAGACTCAATGGCATCCAGAGATGCATCAGGAAAAGTATGTCCAAAAAGTCTAGGGCTCTGCCCTGGTGAGACCACACCTGGAATACTCTGTCCAGTTTTGGGCTCCCTAGTCCAAGAGAGACAGGGACCTGCTGTACAAAGTCCAGCAGAGTGCCACAAGAATGTTTGGAAGACTTGAGCATCTCTCCTTTGGAGAGAAAGACTGACAGCTCTGGGGCAGATTAGTCTGGAGAAGATTGAGAGGAGATTTGATCAATGTGTTCAAATATCTGAGGGGTGGGTTGTGGTGGTTAGATTGTAGAATCACAGAAGAATAGAATCAGTCAGGGTTGGAAGTGACCATATTGTTGAGTTTACAGTTAGCATCTGAGCTGTTGAGGAGCACCTCTGCTACAAAGGCAGACTGAGGGAGCTGGGGTTGTTCAGTCTAAAGAAGAGAAGCCTCTGGGGAGACCTCATAGCAGCCCTCCAGTACCTGAAGTGGGCTACAAGAAGGATGGAGAGGGACTGTTTTCAAAAGCCCTTGGTGATAGGGTGAGGGGTAGTGGCTTGAAACTAGAAAAGGGCAGATTTAGGTTGGATATTAGGAACAAGTTCTTTATTATGAGGGTGGTGGAACACTGGAACAGGTTGTTCAGGGAGGTGGTTGGGGTCACATCCCTGGAGATATTCAAAGGGAGTCTCAACAGGGCTCTGGGCAACCTGATCTAGTTGAAAAGGCTGCTGTTTACTAGAGAGGGGGTTGAACTACATGATTTTGGAGGTCCCTTCCAACCCAGATTGGTTCTGTCCTATGATTCTTACTGCCAGCTATTTATTTTTGGAACAAATTATGACTAAAACTATGCAGCAAGGGGATTTACATCACAGAATGTAAATCCTTATGTCCTATGACTCCAGACACAATATTTTATATCAGAATAGCTGATGATGCAAACCAGGTTTCACTACTGCTGAGACCTTGCTCTCTCACCTTTCTTCCATCCATTTGGGGAAAAAAACCCAACAACCTATAATTTCCTTCTAAGTGTCTCTCCCTAAAGCTTTTAAGAGACAAACATTCCCCCCCCCTCCTCCTTTATTCAAATGTAAACTTGAACCCATAAAGCTTTATTAAAAGAGTGTAAATCTTTCCTCTCCATAAGTTTCCTGCCATGTTTCTTCTTATCCTTTGGATGCCTGCAGTAATTTTTACACTGTGCTGTCGGGAGTGTAATGTTAAGTGCTTCTTTAATGATGATTTGTGCCATTGAAAAGTTTAAAATGGGCAGGGGCCTGACATTAGTTATTTTTGTTCTTTATATTAAACTCTGTGAAGAGCATTTTATGAGCGGTTTTGCTTCTGCTCGGGGATGCTATAAGCGGTATTTCACATGCCATTGCCTCAGGGACAGTATTAATCAGGAGAATAATAATGCCTGCATGCATAGCTAATACATATTTGCATTTCTTTATAATAATAGGGATACATTTCACTGTGTGAAAGGAGAGAAAGAAGTAGAGAGATGCTTGTCTGCATTTTGACGTGATGATGATTCCTGAGATCTGCTGCTTGAAGGGTTAAGGAATAATAGTGGGACCTCAAGGACTCAGGTCCTGCAGAGCTTGATACAGCAGCACAGCAGAAAGAAAACATAACTGGTGTGGTAGTAGGCCTGACAGGGCAAACATAGGCTTATCCAGGTTGGCTTGCTCAGGCATTCCCCTGCTCCTCCTGTGCTGGGGTAAGCAACCCTGGGAAGGAAGAGTGAAAGCCCTGGCTTCATCTAATATGGTGAGGCTTGGCAGAGTGCCATTCTGATTGGCTAATTTGTGTCCAATGCCCCATTAGTCTGGGGCTGGATATTGATAAAAGGGATAAGCAAGTAGCACAGTATCACAGTCTCACAGTATCACCAAGGTTGGAGGAGACCTCATAGATCATCAAGTCCAAGCTGTTACCACAGAGCTCAAGGCTAGACCATGGCACCAAGTGCCACGTCCAATCCTGCCTTGAACAGCTCCAGGACACTGCTGCTACTGCCTCATTTGCATCCTGAATTTGCCTGGAGAGCTTACCAGGAACATGGTATCATAGAATGTTTAGCTTGGAAGGGACTTCAAGGATCATCCACTTCCAACTGCCTGATGTAGGCAGGGACACTTCCCTCTAGAACAGCTCCCTCAAGGCCTCATCCAACCTGGCCTTCAACACCTCCAGGGAGGGAGCATCCACAACCTCCCTGGGCAACTTGTGCCAGTGTTTCACCACCCTCTCTGTAAAGAACTTCTTCCTAACATCTAGTTTGAATCTCCTCTCTTCCAGTTTAAACCCATTCCCCCTCATCCTGTCATTACAAGACCCTGTCAATAGTCCCTCCCCAGCCTTCCTGTAGGCTCCCTTCAGATACTGCAAAGCCACTCTAAGGTCTCCTGGAAGCCTTCTCTTCTCCAGGCTGCAGAGCCCCAACTCTCTCAGCCTGTCCTCATAGCAGAGCTGCTGCAGCCCTCTGATCACCTTCATGGCTCTCCTCTGGACCTGTTCCAGCAGTTCCATGTCCTTCTTGTGTTGGGGGCTCCAGGACTGCACACAATACTCCAGGTGGGATCTGACGAGAGCAGAGCCAAGGGGCAGAATCCTCTCCCTTTCCCTGCTGGCCACACTTCTCTTGATGCAGCCCAGCACAGGGTTGCAGATATTTTGCTGGATTTGACATTTCACATTCCATTATTTAAACACCAGGCATAGGAAATGAGGTAATTTTGTTTGTGTGTTTTACTTCACTCTAACTGAATTTCCCCAGACAGACTGGGGCTTATGTATGTGCTTTACTCAACTGCAGAGGATAACTTCTGAAGATTTCAGCTCCTGTCTGTGAACTTCAAGACAATTTCTAGAAACTAAGCATAAAAGTAAGTTGTTTTCCACAGTCAGGAAAGAAAAGGTTTAAAGTGCAGCATGACAAAAATCAGCTTTAGGAGCAGAATGAGAGAATCACAGAATGTTAGAGGTTGGAAGGGTCCTCCAGAGATCATTGAGTCCAACTCCCCTGCCAAGGCAGGATCACGTAGGGTAGGAAGAGGAATGCATCCAGGCAGGTTTTGAAAGCTTCCACAGAAGAAAACTCCACAACCTGTCTTGGCAGCCGGTTCCTGTGCTCTGTCACCCTCACTAAGTTTCTCCTCATGCTGAAGTGAAACCTTCTACATTCCAGTTTGTATGCTTTACTTGTTTGTACCCTGGTCTTATTGCTGAACACCACCAAAAAGAGATTTGCCCCATCCACTTGACACCCACCCCTCAGATATTTATAGACATTGATGAGATTTCCTCTCGGTCTTCTCTCCTCCAGACTAAACAGCCCCAAGTCTCTCAGTCTCCCTTCATAAAGGAGATGCTCAAGTCCCCCAGTCATGTTTGTGGCTCTCTGATGGACTCTCTCCAGCAGGTTCCTGTTGCTCTTGAACTGGGGACCTCAAAACTGGATACAAATTTCCAGGTGTGGTCTCAGCAGGGCAGAGTACAGGGGGAGAAGAACCTCCCTAGACCTGCTGGACACACTTTTCTTGATGGACCCCAGAGTGCCATTGGCTCTGTTGGCCATAAGGGCACATTGCTGGCCCATGCAGAACTTGCTGTCCACCAGGACTCCAAGGTCTTCAGCTGAGCTCTTCCCCAGGAGGGCAGGCATCAACCTGTACCGGTGCTTGTTGTTATTCCTCCCCAGATGCAGGACCCTGCAGTATTAAATAACTTTGAAGGAAACAAAAGATCAAACACACTATTCAAAGTCTCTGAACTAAATACCCTAGAGAAATCAGATTGTTGATAAAGACTCTTTCAGCTCCTCTGTGATTAGTGTTTCTTGGAACTTTGAAGAGGCCAGATTGCCTGTGCAATGAAAAATGGCACTAGAAAAACATCTATTTAATCAGCATGGATTCAAATATATGAATCTTTGCCTGGCTCAACTCAGCTGCAATAGTTTCCCAGTACAGCTGCAGCAGTCTGATACCAGCCTAGTTTGGTCTGTGGTTCATAGTTCAGTCATCAATTTGTTTCCCAGTACTGGAAAATCCATCAGCCTGGATTCAGAATGAATCCCTATATTTCACTCTATATGAAGTATGAAATGCAGAGTGAAATCCTATGGAAATTATAGTTCTTACAATAAAAATAATAACAGAAAACTAGAAGTAAGTGCTTCTCACCAATTTCAGTGGCCAGACTGCCATTTATTTCAGTATGACGAGGGAAAACAATCCAAAACACAAATGGGTTAATAACAGAGGAATTATTTAGTACAAATTGTATTCAGTTTATCATAGAATCATAGAATCAACCAGAATGGAGCACAGCACTTCTTCATATGCAGCCTTCAAATATGGGCAGAAATGAAATTGATTTTAGTTCTTCTTCCAGATTCACCTCCTTTTGTCTGGCAGATACTGGTATGCGATCAGAGAAATAGGAAGAGGATGAAGCAAGACAGAAAACTCTGATACAAAACAGAGAAAAGAAAGAGCAAATAGACCCATGCAAGGTCTAGTAATAGAAGGAATGAGGCCTTTTGATTCCTTCAGTTTTTGCAAATAACATCTTGTGGTCTTCTGTAAGAAGATATAGATATAAGCATAGAATCACAGAATCGACCAGGTTGAAAGAGACCTCCAAGATCATCCAGTCCAACCTAGCACCCAGCCCTGTCCGATCAACTACACCATGGTACTAAGTGCCTCAGCCAGTCTTTGCTTGAATATCTCCAGGGACAGCAGCTCCACCATCTCCCTGGGCAGCCCATTCCAATGCAAATCAGTCTCTCTGGGAAGAACTTCTTCCTAACATCCAGCCTACTCCTCTCCTGCCACAACTTGAGACTGTCTCCCCTTGTTCTATTGCTGGTTGCCTGGGAGAAGAGACCAACCCCCACCTGGCTACAGCCTCCTTTCAGGCAGTTGTAGACAGCAATGAGGTCTGCCCTGAGCCTTCTCTTCTCCAGGCTAAACAACCCCAGTTCCCTCAGGCACTACTCATAGGATTTGTGTTCCAGGCCTCTCACCAGCTTTGTTGCCCCTCTCTGGACATGTTCCATTACAGCAAAATCTCTCTTGAATTGACAACCCCAGAACTGGACACAGTAGCCCAGAACAGGACACAGTAGATATAAAATTTGAGATATAAGGTAAATATGAGAGTGCTCTGAATATGCTCCCTGTAGTCTGAGAGCAGTAGGTCCACCAGTGTGCTTAAACTAACAAGCCTGCCTGCTGGAAGGGTCACTGCTACACTGATGTCTGCATGAGGGTGACAGACGATGCAGCTTTTGACTCATGGCAAGAAAAAAAGGACAAAGTAACATGCCTGCCTGCAAAAACTGTGTCCTTTTTCACCTTCCTGCAGGCATCATATAGCAACCTTAAAAATAATGAGGAGTTTTTGTCCTTATCAGCAATGGGAATGTTACTCCAGGGGCTCACTGCTGTGGAAAAGCCGGAGGAAAGCAGGCAAAACACCATGAAAACAAAGAGGAAAGGGGAGAAAATGTCATCAGCATCTAAAAAGAACAAACTTGGAGAGACTGAGAAAGGTGCTAAAGCATGATGCAGCACTACTGGTACACAAATACAGACATAGGTGTTTCTCCCACACAAGGAGAAACTTTGGGAGGTAACCTTTATCTCACCAAGTTTTGTAGAGGGGGCAAGGCAATAAAGGAATGGAAAGCAGTCTGCTGTAATGTGGCCTGAACTGGGTGTGTGTATGTATATATGTATGTGTCTACAACTACCTGAAGGGAGGCTGTAGCCAGGTGGGTTTGGTCTCTTCCGCCAGGCAAAGAGCAACAGTACAAGGAAACACAGTCTCAAGTTGTACTGGGGGGGGTTACAGGCTGGATGTCAGGAGGAANCCTCCCTTCAGGTAGTTGTAGACAGCAATGAGGTCCCCCTTGAGCCTCCTCTTCTCCAGGTTAAACACCCCCAGCTCCCTCAACCTCTCCTCATAGGGTTTGTGTTCCAGGCCTCTCACCAGCTTTGTTGCCCTTCTCTGGACATGTTCCAGTATCTCAACAATGTTAACCTCTATTTTCCCAACACAGAAGTGAGGGAAAAGCAACACATAGAAACTTGAGATTGAGATAAAAGATCTGAAAGAAAAAAAACAAAAGACTAGAGTTTCCTGCTCCAAATCAGATAGACATAGTACAAAATGGATAGCTACCTTAGACTATCTGCAGAGAAAGCACAGTGCAGCACAGCAGCAAGCAGAAGCAAGCAAGCCAAAAGCACAAGCCAGAAAACTACCTCCCCATCCCTCCTGGTCCTGTCACCATCCTGGCAGAAAAGACCAACACCCAAGAATCTGGAATCCAGAGGAAGCAATCAGAACAGGAAGCCTCTCACATTGCAATCTGAAATCCAAGCACCATAATACTTTGCTCCAGTTAGCACTTTCAGTTTTTGAAGCTGGCATGACTGCAGCATGGTATGAATAACAGCAGCAGGTTCAAGTCAATCCACAGATGTCATAGATGTCATAGAATCAACCAGGTTGGAAGAGACCTGCAACATCATCCAGTCCAACCTAGCACCCAGCCCTATCCAGTCAACCAGACCATGGCACTAAGTGCCTCAGCCAGGCTTTGCTTGAACACCCCCAGGGACAGTGACTCCACCACCTCCCTGGGCAGCCCATTCCAATGCCAATCACTCTCTCTGCCAACAACTTCCTCCTAACATCCAGCCTAAACCTTCCCCAGCACAACTTGAGACTGTGTCCCCTTGTTCTGTTGCTGGTTGCCTGGCAGAAGAGACCAATGATACCACCCTCATCCTATTTGATCCGTGTGTCACAGTGAGACCTGAGTGTGCAACACTGCAGGGAGATCTGGACCCATGGTCACAGGCTGAAGTATGTTGTACCTGAAGAAGTAACTGTGTTGGAAAACTCAGGAGCCAGAAGAGTTGGCTATACTGTGCTAGTAGAGACGATCTGTCCAGAAGTGTAGCCATAGCTGATGAGAAATAGCATTGGAGACGCAGAGAACGAGTTATTTGGGGCTAGAGGGTTTGTCTTTATGTGGAAATGCTTCTCCTGAGAGTCCCACATGTCATTCGTTCTGCATGTTTTCTGTCTGACAAACACAAAGCTCTGTGCCTGCTGCTCTTCAGAAGTCACAGCTGCCTTAGACAAATGGGACATCTGTTCTGAATGTACATAAACCATGCCTGTTAGCTCTGCTTTAATTTCAAATGAAGCAGATAATCTATGGGAAGCCATAAGTTACTAGCAGTGTGTACAAGAATGTTTTACCTTCTTCAAGACAAGTTCAAAATGAAGGGAAAAAACACAACAAAGGATACAGCAACCCCCCAAATTTACTAAAATAATCTTTGTTTTTTTTTTCTTTATTTCACACACACAAAAAAAGAAGTAAATAAATCTGCTTCATCAGGTGTAAGGCCTTATCCCAAGGGCTTTATTTTTTAATGAGGAGAAACCACCTCAAGGTTAGCCTTGAAAAAACACATAGTGGTACATAATCTTACTAGGCGAGACAGCTTTGTTAAATGATTTTTCCCTTCACAGATTTCTCAGGCTTTTTAGATTGCATGTGTGAGAAATGTCACACAAGCAGAGAACAATTTCACTCTGCACACAGAAAAAGAGGTAGGGACACATATCACCATCCAGACATTTTGTGCTCACTCATAAACGTGCATGTATGCTCACATGCACTGCCTAATAAACTTAAGCATCTGTCATTTGCCGTCCTGGCGTGTGCACAGCTCCAGAAGTATGAGCATCTATATCATTTTGCCCATCTATATTTCTTTCTGTGAATGATAAATAATTAGTGGTGCAGCTATAAAGCTTATGTATTTCTAGCCAATGACACCTTCAAGGTCCCTCTGCTGCCTACTGCTTGACCTTGGTTTAAAAGCACACGGAATGGAAACCTTGAAACCAAGATCAGCAGGATTCATTCTGACAGAAAACATATGCAGCACAATAGAGAAAAATACACATTTGATTTTAGTACAGAGATATATATATATATTTTTAAACAGCCTGACTATTACCAGTTCTTAAAAAAAAAGTCATAATCCTAAGGTACAGACTGTCCTTCACATCAGTAGCACTTAATACTCCATTTACATCTGGACTGGATAACACTGTAACCACAACAAATAGAGCGATGCCTGCGTTATTCCTCACTTTAGACAAGGCAGCAGGAGAGTGCATACGTACCTGTGGAAGTAACCTAACAAAGGGGTTATGGCCTTAAGATGAGCCTTCTTAATGAAAGATGCTCCACCTCATAAAAGTGCAATAAGAAGCATTTTATTTCATAATGCTTGGACAGGAAGGTTACAAGGCTGTGGCTGCAATATAGACAGATGATACACAGTGGTGTGACCTTAAAGATACTGCTTTTGTCTTGCACTGCTTTTCAATTTCCCCTTCTGTCTCAAGCCACCTAATCATAGGTAGGGCTTAATAGGCTTTTTGTTTTCTGAAAGGGAGTAAAAACGATACCTGAAAGTGGGGAACAGAATTCGAGGTCATGTCACATAGTACCAATGAGGGTACACATAAAATGGACAAAACCATGCCTGGCTCTGCAGCTGCATTTGTCTGTGGAGAACAATTGCTGGATGGAGAAGTCTCTCTCGAGTCTTCCCACTAGGACAACCGCTTGCCCCTATGTTTATTCAGTGCTTGTCTTGGGAAGAAAACATAAACCTTTACTGATACCTGCCTTGTAAAAACTCTTTGTGTCTGCAAAACTCTTAGTGCCCTACAGAACATTTCTGCAAGCAAACTAAGCTCCTGACCTGAGAGATGATTAAGAAGAGCCTGAGATTTTTCCATCAAAGCAGGCAGACATCAGCTAAGATGATTAAGGGAATGGAACCTTTCTCTTACAAGGAGAGACTGAGGGAGCTAGGGCTCTTTAGGTTGGAGAAAAGGAGCCTGAGAGGTGACCTCATCAATGTTTATAAATATATAAAGGGTGAGTGCCAAGAGCATGGAGCCAGGCTCTGCTAGGTGATGCCCAATGCCAGGACAAGGGGCAATGGGAAATTGAGGCATAGGAAGTTTCAGGTAAACATGAGGAGGAATTTCTTCACTGTGAGGGTGACAGAACACTGGAACAGGCTGCTCAGAGGGGTCATGGAGACTCCCTTTCTGGAGCTGTTCAAGACCTGCCTGGATGCATTCCTGTGTGATCTGATCTAGGTGATCCTGCTCTGGCAGAGGGGTTGGACTGGATGAGCTTTCAAGGTCCCTTCCAGCCCCTGACATTTCTGCAAAGACAGTGCAGTTAAAGGGAAAGTGAATTGATCACAGGAAGAGAAGGACAAAACCCAACATTTTTTGTAAACTAGATTTCTAAATTATTGTGTGATTCACAGTTCATAGCTTGGGGAAAATGCTAAAGCAAATATTTTGGTATGCAGGAGCAAATATCTCTTGGCATACATATTGCTGGTTAGAAGACCCTCTGACTAATTTTCCACCATTAAGTTGCTGGAACAAAGCCTGGGGACCAGACTCTTCACCAGCAGTTGTTGTCGTGCTGGTTAGGATATATTATTACTTCTGCCTCTACTGAAGCACCATAAATCACTTAGCATGTGATGCATTTTATCTGCTAAAACAATGAAATTAGGCAGAGATTATTATTTTTTTTTTAATTTATTGTTAGGTTGTTTTTTTTCCTCATGAATTGGCCTTGACTTGGTTTGTATTTTAGTTTTAGACTGCTCCTTTAAGCTACTTAATCATCAACTAGAAGATTCCCCTCAGAAGTTGCTTATTTTTTTAAGAACTACTCCTAAGCGAGCCAGTTGTCAACTTATCTTTTGAAGTGGTGTATCTCAGGAAGTCTGTTTCAGCTTTGAATTGATCCATAGCTCCTCCAGGCAAACACAAAGCACTGATAACTCTCTAAATGAAGACAGCTCTACAGAGACACACTATTCATGAACTCAGAAATGCATACTGACCTCTAAGAAATAGGAAATGGACTTCAGAATATGGAAATACATAGGAGGCACTGTCTTATTTAGATTCCTGTATCAATTCACAGCTTAGAAGAACATTCTCAAAGGGCTTGATTCAAAAGTTAGAAAGCAGCACCTCTGATTTTCTAAGTAACAATTGACAATTTCTTTTTATTGACCATTCTGGACTATAATTTGGCAAGAGGTTGTTTTTTTCCATTTCAAAGTAAAGTCTGTAACGAGTTCTAAACTGCAGTGATGTAAAATAAGACTTCAGCATTTGCTTTCTCCAGATCTTAAGCCAGAAATGGAAGTTTTCATAATATTTATTATTTACCTTGAAACAAATATATTCAGCTTAAATGCTGGTTAATACTAACTTTCTTTCCCAAGTAGTACTGTTTATGTAATCATAGAGTAGAATCATAGAATCAGTCAGGGTTGGAAGGTACCACAAGGATCATCTAGTTCCAACCCCCCTGCCATGGGCAGGGATGCCCTACCCTAGATCAGGGTAATAATATGTTATGTTATGTTATGTTATGTTATGTTATGAGGGTAATAATATGTCAGGGTAATACCTGAACATATGGAGAAGGGTCTGAGGCTCCTGCCTCTTAGATGGGTTAAGCTGTTCAATGAGTTAGACCTCAAGCATTTAAAATGTTAAAGACGTTGACTTGAATCTGCACTTCCCAGTCAATAGGTATGCATGGATTTTGCCTTACAATGAAACTGTGTTGAAGTTGTAATGGCAACTGAGTTAGAAGCTCCATGGAGGCTGGTTGAATATTATCAAGTGAGCTTGTTTCAGATAACAGAGTCCCCCTCCCACCTTCTCTTTACCTGGCTCATGCTGACACTGCTGGTCCTTGCCAGGCAGCAACTTGGACTCCAGCTTGCGACTTGTACTCTGAAGCCTTTACACTGCTTCAGAGCTTTATTGATTGTGTCTCCAGTAAGCTTTATTACAGTCTAAGACATGCCTCTGGACATCTCTGTGTCTCTCTGTTTCAGCCATTAAACAGCATCAATTCAGATTCAAAGCTGTCGTGTACAGTTGCCTGGAGAAGATGAGACTTAGAGGGGACCTTATTACACACTACAACTACCTAACAGTATGTTGTAGTCAAGTGGGGGTCAGGCTCTTCTCCCAGGAAACTTGTGACAGGATGAAAGGGCATGGTCTGAAGCTGCACCAAGGGAGGTTTAGGTTGGATGTTAGGAAGCACTTGCTCATGGAAAGGGTAATTAGACACTGAAATGGACTGCCCAGGGAGGTGGTAGAGTCATCATCTCTGGAGGTCCTTAAGAAAAGATTGAATGTGGCACTTGGTTGATAGTTTAGTTGATGTGGTGGTGGTGTCAGGTTATAGGCTGGACTTGATGATCTCAGAGGTCTTTTCCAGCCTCAATGATTCTGTGATTCTGTAATGGTCTGAGACAGAGACAGCACTAAAGAGCTTCAGAAAGCTCAGGCAGCTGCGTCCTCTGTCAGTGTTTACTTCCAGCTGGTCATAAAGTGACTTGAGACCTGAGAATCCATAGTTAACCATAGCATTACATTTGTTGCATGTTTAAACAGTAACCATAAGTCACTTTGTGCAGTCCATTTTCAGGGGATGACTGCCTTGCTCCCCAGACTGAAATCTCTATTTTCGCAGCCTTGTGACTCGTACTGCACCTTTAGTCATGTTTTAACCTTCAGCACCAAACTTGCTGTCACATCTTATTGCTTATTGCATGCTATTGTGGACAGCAGCATCACACCACCAGGTAAACCTCTGTATGAGAAGCAAGTTCACTTAAGTGGTTTTAATAAGAGTTCCTCTTTAATATGAATACTTGATAGGTGTCTTGGGGTACCCCAAATTCCTTTCTTCTCCCTCTTCCTCTGCAGGTTTGAATGGGCAGAAAGCATGAAAACTGCTTTGTCTCACCCCACCACGTGGGCTTGAAGGGGGAACAGCAAAAGGTGCCTTTCCACACGTGGGCTGACCCACGTGGAAGCCCACGTTGGAATCAGGCTGGTGGTTGACTGGGCTTTCCTGCCCAATATAAATGGTAAATGGACACTTTGTCTAGAAGAGCATAAATAAAGCAAGGGAGAACATGAAAAGGTTCCTGCCTTGAGAATTCCCACTTTGAGAGGTCCTGCCTTGAGAGGTCCTCACCTTGAGAGGTTCCAGCCCTCCTGGCTGCAAGTGCACACTGCTGGCTCATGTTGAGCTTCTCGACCACCAGCAATATAGGCTGGGTACTATAGGCTGGATGTTAGGAGGAAGTTCTTGACAGAGAGAGTGATTTGCCATTGGAATGGGCTGCCCAGACAGGTGGTGGAGTCGCCATCCCTAGAGGTGTTCAAGAAAAGACTGAATGAGGCACTTAGTGCCATGATCTAGTTGATTGGATAGGGCTGGGTGCTAGGTTGGACTGAATGATGTTGGAGGTCTCTTCCAACCTGGTTGATTCTGTGTGATTCTGTGTGTGTGTGACAGGACAGGTTTCTTCCATGACTGGACTGGCCCCACTTATTGGGTGGCTCCTACCTTTTTGCACGGCTCTTGGTTTTACCCCGTCCCACCTTTTGGATGGTTCTCCCCACTTTTGAACTCTTCTGTGCAAACTTGCAGGCTCAGCAGGCCTTGGCCAGACTGTCCCCTCTCAGACCCTATCAGCAGCCAACTTCCTGGCTGCCTACCAGAATGGGGGACACTAGCAGTTTTGGCTCTCCCCTGCCACTGTGAAGGCAGCGTCCTTCCACGATCATCCTCCTTGTGGAAGAAGTGCTCTAGTTTCTGAGTTTGGTGGCTCTGCCACTCGCCTTGGGATTCTGCTGCATGGACACACACTATTGGATATTGCCTGCAGCATCAGAAGGCTGCTTTTGCAGAGGAATTCAGTAAGGGATCACTGTTGGATGCCTCTCTCACCTCCGTGAGTAAGACCTGCTGTTGCCTTAGTCTCCTGCTCAGCCTGATTGATAGTGGCATAAAGCTGTATTTATAGCTTAGCCTTTTCCACTTCCTGGCTCCCTAACTATCTAAATTTGTCTATAATATCCTTTCTGAAGAAATTCCCAATCAAAATGAATCTGTAAATAAACCTAAACTGATTTTTGTATATAGTTTGGGGGAGGGGTTCCAGTTCCTGACTTGGCCACATTAATTCCCTGCCTCCATGATGATAGGAATGGTCCCATGACATACTTGCTAGCTAATGGGGTATCCAGGGCTCCAGGACAGCTATGAAACACAATAGATTTGGGAATGTTTAGGGAGTGCCTTTAATCTCTTTACCTTTAGAGACATCTCCCTTAGCTTCTATGGATTTTATATGTTGAGATACTGGAATGTGTCCAGAG
>WAAF01001993.1:0-10885 GCA_013400475.1 Tricholaema leucomelas | reverse complement strand
GATTCTCTCATAGATTCTTTCATTGGACGCCGATGGTATCTGCCGCAACTGAGAAACAGGGAGACAGCTTGATGAAAGCAAAATTCCAATTTATTAAACAACATACATATATATATATATATATGTACTATTTTTGCTCAAAGCCTCACTTGTTGATTTAGCTTATACAAGCTTACACATCGTCGT
The DNA here is from genome assembly GCA_013400475.1 of Tricholaema leucomelas. Taxonomy (NCBI): domain Eukaryota; kingdom Metazoa; phylum Chordata; class Aves; order Piciformes; family Lybiidae; genus Tricholaema lacrymosa; species Tricholaema leucomelas. The sequence continues at coordinate 10,699 of WAAF01001993.1, read as the reverse complement.
TGGTTACATGCTTCGTATTACACAAAAAGTCATCTTTCTCCTAATCTACAGTTTTCTTGCCATGTCTGCTTTTTTACTAAGTAACAGTTTCAACATACTCAAATAACAAGGTCCCATTTTCTTGCTTCTAAACAGCAAATTCTCATTCTTCTCTCTTGCACAATGTTCAGGGTCATGATGACTCAAACAGTTTGCAGCCAAGGCTTACGTTGCAACTGATCCGTGCTTAACAATTGTTCTGAACTAACGACCCGTGATCCTACATCTGCCCCTTTCTGTTGCACAAAAAAAGATTCTAGCCGTGGCACATTCAATCATTCTCTAAATACATTGCAAAAAACATGGCAACAGTATAAGTAATAAGAGTATTACAATTATAACAAAGCATTTTTACAATACTACTAATCCATCCTGACAATCTCCATCCCGCAAAAAGTTTGTAGAACCAATCTCTACTGTCATCCAAATGCAGTTTATTGACTCCCTCCTTCAGTCATGGAATGCTTGCATGTATTGATTCAGAACGATCACATAGATTCATACAGCATAATCCTTCAAAATCTTCACAACCATGTCCCTGAGCTAAAAGCAAAAAATCAATCGCAGCCCGATTTTGCAATGTAGCATGTCTAACACTATCTACATCTAGTAGTAGCCTTGAAAGTACCAGGATCGTGGCATTTGTTTGTTTTGCCAACCAGCATCCTAACTTATTTAATGTTGCTATAGCCTGAGCTGACCCTGCTTGCGGTGCAAAGAAGGAAGCAGCAATCTTTTCTCCTACATTCCAGAGTTCTACATTATCTTTACAGTCTTGTTGAAAAGCATCAGCTGATCTTTTTAAATGATGGGGAACATACTTTTTTCTCCATTGTAATATAGTAGTATCATTGGGGGTAGCATGGTTAATCTTCCAATACTGCAAGGGCCTCCCTGAATATGAGATGGGATGGCTGGCCATGCCCTGTCTCCACATATAAGAAACATCCCTTGGGGCAACTGCAAAGGCTTATTTGTAAGGACCTGGGGGTCTGGGTTGACAAAAAGCTCAACATGAACTGACAGTGTGCACATGCAGCCCAGACAGCCAACCGTGCGCTGGGCTGCATCAAAAGAAGTGTGGCCAGCAGGGCAAGGGAGGTGATTCTCCCCCTTTACTCTGCTCTCGTCAGACCCCACCTGGAGTACTGTATGCAGTTCTGGAACCCCCAACACAAGAAGGACTGGAGTGAGTCCAGAGGAGAGCCACGAAGATGATCAGAGGACACCTCTGCTATGAGGACAGGCTGAGAGAGTTGGGGATCTTCAGCCTGAAGAAGAGAAGGCTTCCATGAGACCTTATAGTGGCTTTCCAGTATCTGAAGGGAGCCTACAGGAAGGCTGGGGAGGGACTATTTTCAAGGTCTAGTAATGCAGGACGAGGGGTAATGGATTTAAACTGAAAGAGGGGAGGTTTAGGCTGGATGTTAAGAGGAAGTTCTTTACAGGGAGGATGGTAAGACACTGGAACAGGTTGCCCAGGGATGTTGTGGATGCTTCCTCCCTGGAGGCATTTAAGGCCAGGCTGGATGAGGCCTTGGGCAACCTGCTCTAGTGGGAGGTGTCCCTGCCTATGGCAGGGCGTTGGAGCTGGATGATCCTTGAGGTCCCTTCCAACCTAAACCATTATATGATTCTATGATTCTATAATCACAGCAGATTGTTTCATTTGTAAAAATTTATGTTCAGGGGTAACACTGCAAGCCTGAGTATGATTTTTTTTCCTGTATAGTTAAAGAAAAGGCAATAATCCATTTTTATAGACCCTAATAATTCAAACTCTTTTGGCTCCAGGGATGCTAGGGGTAGGTATGGGGTCCATCCATCCCAATTATCAACCAATCCCTGGCAATTTGCTACCAGACTCTTCTGACCTTGGGGAATAGGCCAATTATCTACTGGTATGCCTACTAAACATGTGGAAAAGGGATTCTGAGGGGTTGCTGTTGCTAAGCAAAACAATTCTAATCCTGTGGTATTAGTGTGATCCAAATATCAGGTTTTGAAAGCGTAAAGAAACTAACAGTCAATCCCACCCACCCATATTCCCAGAATCACAAAAAACGTAATCTTTTAGACGTTGAGGTTGCAGCGGTGCCTTGTCCTGATGCCTCTTTGGTTGAACCGCTTTTTCTGAAGGGTCAGACATTTTTTGCTGGTATCCACTGAGCGCCTGATTCTGTAGAAACACAAGCATATCCTTTTCCCCATGTTATTAAAGGATAAGGACCTTTAACTTGACCTGATTCTAAGTCACGTATTAAAACTGGAGGATTTTCTTGTAATTCCCAAAATGTCACAACTATCGGCAAAAGCTTTCAGAAAATGTCCCTTAGCATCCTTTGCCTTTTTTCCTTTGTGGCAGGAGGCATATAAAGCTCCAGAAAAGGTATCAGTAGAGGAATGTACATATTTGAGTGGTCCAAATTCTGGAACATAAGTAACATCTGTCTGACAAATTTCCATGCTATATAATCCACGAGGGTTAACACCTTCGCTACCTGTATGCACAATGGCGCATTGGCAGTCAGGGCAGGAGGCAATGATGTCTGCTGTCTGCTGAGTAGACAATTCAAACTGTCTCTTTAGACCTTTTGCATTTTGATGAAAGAACATATGACTAAGCTTTGCCTGAGCCATGCAATCAGGCAGGGTTAGTACTGTTAAAGTCAATAAATCTGCCTGACTGTTTCCCTCCACCAAGAATCCTGGTAATCCTGTGTGAGACCTAATATGCATAAGAAAAAATGGGTGCCATCTATTATTCAAAAGAAAAATCAATGTCTGCAGCAAATGAAAAAGCTGGAAGTTAGAGACATCCTTAAGTGCTGCAGCTTCAGCTCGCATGACAATCCTTGCAACATAAGCAGAATCAGTAATCAAGTTAAAAGGCTTATTGTTATGTAGTTTAAACACGCGCATAACAGCAGCCAATTCCACTATTTGTGGAGATCCTGGGTGGGTGGAAATATCCGAGTCCCACTGTTGTGTTTTGGCATTCCACCAAACTATGACCGACTTTTGTGAGGCACCTGATCCATCTGTAAAAAAGGTAATTGCATGCAACAGCTGAGAACTCCTCTTGGGCTTTTTTGCTAATGCAAAGGATAAATGAAACAATTTATGAGGCGGGGGTGATTTGAAAATTGTCCACCATATCCCTGAACTGCTACTTGAAATGGCAAAAAAGTTTGTATTAACCAAGTCAAATAAGCCTCCGTGAGTGGTATATAGATGACTGAAGGGCGCCTTCCCATCATGGTAGTGATTCTGTTTCTTGCCGTCATAATGAGATAGGCAAACATTTCTGGTTGTGAAAAGATAGTTTTAGAAGATTGATGAGGCAAGAAGACCCATTCAAGGAGTAACAATGGATCTTTTAGATTGGAATCCCTTTGAAAAATAAGGCCTGAGGATTTGACATCGTCTCATAGTATGATTAGAGATAGCGGCAACTCAGGGTCCCACCGCCCGCTGCAACTGGATAGCTTCACAGACTTTTTCAAGTGATTCTTCAGCTGTTTTGGTTAAGGATCTAGGAGCTATCAGGCTAGTATCTCCTTTCAAAAGTTCAAATAAGGAAGTTAAATCAGAATTGGGAATGCCTAGAAGAGGTCAGAGCCAATGTATGGATCTCAGTAATTTCTGAACATCATGTAAGTTGGTTATTTGAGGTTGAAGTTGTGCTTTCTGAGGTATTATTGTTTGAGCCCTTATTTTCTATCCCAAGTATTGTCAAGGTTCAACTCTTTGTATTTTCTCTTCAGAAACACAAAGACACACTTTTTAAATGGCTGAACAGACCTCCTGTATTGCCCTTTCCATGTCTAGCAGATTATTGGCGGCAATGAGCAAATCATCCATGTAATGGTATAATAATACCTGGGGGAACTGCATGTGCACCGGGAATAATGCTTTAGCCACATACCATTGGCAAATTGTGGGACTATTCTTCATGCCGTGTGGCAATACAGTCCAATGATATCTTTTCAAAGGTGCCTGCATATTGATACTTGGGACGGAAAAAGCAAAATGAGGTGCATCCTCAGGGTGTAAAGGAATGCTAAAGAAACAGTCTTTCAAATCTATAATGGTTAAAACCCAACCTTTTGGTATCACCGTGGGAGAAGGGAGTCCTGGCTGCAATGCTCCCATAGATTCCTTAGCATCATTAATTTTTTCTTAAATCGTGGAGCAAGCGCCACTTGCCTGATCATTTTGTATTACAAAAACAGGAGTGTTCCAGGGACTGAAAGAACAGACAATATGTCCGTGTTCGAGTTGTTCCTGCACTAATTGTTCAAGAGCACCGAGTTTGTTCTCAGAGAGGGGCCACTGATCCACCCAAATAGGTGTTTGCTTTTTTTAATATATTTTTGGGGTGTTGCATTGATCAGCGACCCTTTCTAAAAGTATATTTCTAAGGTGAGGCCCCATTACGACAGGACATCTCTTCCCCACAACACCATAGGTACTGGCAACACAAAAGATTTTACAGTTGCAATCTTTCCCTCTGGTCCAATAACCTGTATTAAATCCACGCTCTTCTGACTCCTTCCCATTTCCCCAATTCCTGCTAGAGGCTGTGATAATTTTGTCAGTGGCCACACCAGGGGCCACTTGGCCAATGAAATGATGGTGACATCTGCACCAGTATCGATGATACCGTTTTGAATAGGCCTCTGTCAAGGTCCAGAGGACAGAGATTAACAATGTCTCTGTCCAGAGGAGCAAGATCTGCTCTTATGGATTTCTGTATTGTGAAATTAAGGTGCACCACAAAACTATTTATTAAAGGATAAGGATGGACAAAAGGGGCCGGGGGGGGGTGGGGGCGGAGAAAAATAGAGAGAATGATGGAGAAGAGAAGAAGGAGAAGGGAAGGAAAAGAGCTGGGATCATATTACCCTCAGTCACAGATGGGGGGGGGAGAGAGAGAGAGACAGGTTCGTGGCCCAGGGACGATCTTCTGTGGAGTCCATCAGAGGTTCTTCTGGTGGTGGTCTGCCCTTGGGGGTCTGGTGGTAGTGCCACTGGATACTCTAGTGGGAGTGCCACACTTTGGCAGGCACTCCTCCTGCCTTTTATGCAGTTTTCTGCCCAGTGCCTGGCTGCAGCTCCCCAGGAAATCTTCCTGTGTATCCTCATGCATTCACAGGGGTCCAGCACCACCGGGGAGAGGACCTCCACCCCCTCCCTGGCTGTACCTGTCCATACCCTGAATACACATAGGCCTTTTCCCTTCGGGGTAGCTGAGATAAGCTGTAGGCATCCTGGACATTCCAGCCAGGCTGAGGTACAGGAATTTTGAAGGTGTTGTCTGTTGATTTGCATCCCTGAGCTTTCAGCCAAGCACCTAGTCTGAGTCCTGGAAGCTAACAAAGGCAATCTTTATCTTTGTTGATGAACACAAGAGAGGATTTAGACTCTCACAGCCTCTCACAGGACAATGATTGAGTCCAATAAATTTCTGGAGGTACCATTGAGCCAAATGCTCCCACCCGCTCCACTGTTGTTGTAGGGCTAAATGGATCTTTGGGAAGCAAGAGCAATTGAGCTATACGGCTGTTTTCTGCAACCATACAGGGAGGGAGTGAGGTCCAAACCATTATCTTTACTTCTTTAGCATCATTATCACTAACCCTGGGTAACACAAAAGGACCAGTTAAAGTGGTTGATGACCTTCCCAGGACTAGGCCGATCATGTTTTGCAGCAAAGGTCCTTTAAAGTTGGTATCTAACAAATGGACCGAGGAGTCAAGTGAAGTTACAGCGTGTCACCAGGTCCAATCCTGCACTGCCTGTTGTGGCTTGTTGTAAGCCACAAGTTGATGTCCTGAGGGTGGATTTGTCGGCTGCATCATTTGTGTCAGGGCGCAGTGCCAATACATGCTCCTCCACCCATTTCCCTGAAGAGGTTTTCCTTGTTTATCAAATTTTGAATGACATTGGGCAGCATAATGTCTACCTTTCTGACATCTGGAACATATGGGTGCAACCTTATTGGCCCTTTCTTTCTGAGCAAAACAATTCTTTTTAATATGGCCAGGTTTTCCACAGCTGAAACATACCGCGGAGGTGCCACCAGTATGCATGGCTGCAAAGGCAGCCAGCCTGCCTCCCACAAGATGTATTGAGAGGAGTTCAGAAGAAATTTAGCCACAGTTTTAAGATCAAAAGGTGTTAGAGTATAACTCTCGCAAACACAGTCCAGCAACCCAGTGAAGTAAGGCGAACCCAGTCCATTATCCACAGCAACACGGTGTAGTACCTTGGTGACTGAGAAATTAAGAGCCTCCCATTGTGGACTACCCCCACGTCCAGGATATATAACAGGAACTACAATAGTGCATGCTGGTGGCACCGTGGACTTGCAGGGAGGGATTGTAATACATCCTGCCATATCAACATCTCCTTCTGCCAAGGCTTGCTGTTTTATGGCAGCCCATGTGGCACAGGGGTCAAAACCATCAGGGGCATAAAGGTGCAGTTCTTGTTCGGAGTTGGAGGGATCTGGCACGAAAGGATTCTCACTCAGAGGTGCCATTTGTGAAACCCCAACAGCAAGACAGGACTGTATGTGGGGTTTAGGCACTGGCATGGGTGGACTGATGGAGGCAGCGGGGGGAAGCAGAGGGGCAGAGGGCTGTATAGATGACAGTTTCAACTCGCCCTCTGAATTTGCAGTGTTCGGTGCCCCTTCCTTCAGTGCCCCACCCGACTTCCCCTCTTGTTCTTTAATAGCCACAAACACCATCCGCCATGATGCAAGCAATCGTTGCACCTCAGAGTTTCCTTTCGTTGAAAGGTCCCACAAGCAGACCCCTGCTTTATCTCATAGTTCTGATGTAAAAATGCTAACATCCGTGGTGTCCGGGAGTTTATCATGGACCCATCTCACTACCAATTTTAAATCACAACCTGAAATGTCTTTGTTATGCTTCCGAACAAGTTCCTTCATAAGTTTATAATTGCCCCTTTCCTCATGGGAGCTCTGATTTTTCATTTTCAGTTTCTCTGGGCTCACCTGCCAATCTCGAGGAGGTGACCAGTCGCAGGCCCACAGTCTGCTCTCCTTCAGCAGCTCTATTCAGTTCCCAGAGACTTACAGATGATCGTCCTGTCCTGGATGGTCAGTGCTGATATCATGATGGGGGTCACCATTTGCTGCAACTGAGAGATGGGGAGACAGCTTGATGCAAGCAAAGCTCCAATTTATTAAACAACATATAGAGATATACATACTACCCTTGCTCAAAGCTTCATTTGTTGATTGGTCATTTAGCTTATACAAGCGTTAGTTGTCACATCATTATTGGTGACATGCTTCGTATCATGCGTAAGGTCATCTTTCTTCTAATCTACAGTTTGATTGCCACATCTGCTTTTTAACTCAGTAACAGTTTCAACATACTCAAATAACAAAGTTGTGTTTTCTTGCTTCTTCTAAACCGCAAGTTCTCATTCTTCTCTCTTGCACAATGTTCAGGGTCACGCTGAATCAAACAGTTTGCATCCAAGGCTTATGTTGCAACTGATCCATGCTTAACAATTGTTTAGAGCTAATGACTCATGATCCTACAGGTATCTAGAACAGAAAACTCCTGACAGCTTGTATTATACATTCTCAATTTAAACTCTCTCAGCTGAAGTTAGATTTCTCTGTGGAATACACTGAATTTCACCATTCTCCTGCATTACCCAGTAGGTATGACCAGGACGTTCAGCAGACAACATCCCTCAGACAGGTTTCCCATCACCCGAAGGACAAAATACCCAAAAAGTTTTCCCTAACAGATCCTTTTCATGTACAACAGGGACTTTACCGGTGTCTACTGTTTGGATCAAATCTTATTGTGCAGGTTCTGCTCTGTTTACAGAAACTCTACTATTTACCAACCAGGCTGCTTGTGATGAATGTTTGTCCCAGATTTTTAGAGTTCCACCCCCCATGGCTTTTAGGGTGATTCGCAGCAAACTTTTGTAGCATTCAATCACCCCTGAAGCTGGTGCATAGTAGGGTATGTGGTAGATCCACTCAATGCCGTGCTCTTTGGCCCAGTTTTTCACAAGATTGTTCTTGAAATGAGTGCTATTGTCTGACTCGATTCTTTCTGGAGTTCCATGTCTCCACATGATATGTCTCTCCAATCCAAGAATGGTACTGCATGCAGTAGCATGTGGAACAGGATAGATTTCCAGCCTTCCAGTGCTGGCCTCTACCATCGTTACCACATACTGCTTGCTAGAACAAGATCGATGTAGTCAATCTGCCAGGATTCACCATACTTGTACTTTGACCATCTCTCACCATACCAAGAGGGCTTGATTCACTTAGCCTGCTGAATAGCAGCACAAATGTCACAGTCATGTATGACTTGGGTGATAGTGTCCATGGATAAGTCAATTGACCTAAAGTTTGCCCATTGGTATGTTGCATCTCTGCTTTGATGTCCAGATGAATCATGGGCCCACTGAGCTAAAAACAGTTCACCTTGGTGTTTCCATTCAAGGTCAAGATCACAGTTTGTATCAGCTTGAGAAATTTTAACAGCTCGATCTGCCTGCTGGTTGCGGTGGTGTTCCTCAGTAGCTCTGCATCAGGCATGTGTGCATCTATGTGTCGTATCTTCACTGAAATTCTCTCCAGTTGTGCATCAATGTTCTGTCATAGATTGGCACAACAAGTAGGCTTTTCTTTCCTCTGCCAATCATTCTTTTTCCAGTCCTTTAGCCAACCCCATAGAGCATTGGCTACCATCCATGAGTCAGTCTAGAAGAAAAGGATAGGCAAATTTTCATGTTCAGCCACATCAAGAGCAAGTTGGACAGCTTTTACCCCATCAAACTCACTGGATTCACCTTCACCATCTCTTGCTTCAGTAACTCTCCTGGTAAGATTCCAGTCTGCTGACTTCAATCTTCGCTTGTTCCCAGAAAGACCACAGGAACCACCTGTGAATAAAGCATAGTTCTTCTCCTGATCAGAGGGATCACCATAGGGAGGAGCTTCTTCAGCATGGGTTATTTTCTCCTCTCGAGGTTTGGTACAGTCTGTGCCTTCCGGCCAGTTGGTGATCACCTCCACCAGACCAGGTCAATTGACATTACCCATTCATACTCTTTGGGTTATCAAAGCCATCCATTTAGACCAGGCTGCATCTGTGGCGTGGTGCAGTGATGAACCGTTGCCTTTGAATATCCAGTTCAGAACTGGCAATCTAGGAGCTAAAAACAATTGCGACACAGATCCAGTCACTTCAGAAGCTGCTTTCACTCCTTCATAGGCTGCTAGTATTTCTTTCTCTGTTGGGATGTAATTTGCGTCTGAACCTCTGAAATCAAGTGAGTGACCACGTGTCTCATTTGGAGCTGTCTGCCAAAGACTCCAAGTTGGACCATTGTCACTTGCAGCCATGTACAGAATGCTTTTAATGTCCAGGCCATATCATACAGGACCCAAGCCCACTTCATGGACTACTTCTCATTTGATCTGATCAAATGCTGCTTGTTGTTCAGGTCCCCACTCAAAATTGTTTGTATTACAAGTCACATCACTTAGAAGTTTAACAATTTGACTGAATCAAGGAATGTGTAGTCTCCAAAATCCCACTGCACTCAAGAAAGATAGAGTCTCCTCCTTGGTGGAAACAGACATGGTGGAGACTGTGTTTATCACATCCAGTGGAATGTGACAGCGACCATCCTGCCACAGCACTCCCAGAAAATGAATTTCTCTGGCATGTCCTCTGACCTTGTCTCTCTTAATGACAAAACCTGCTTGCAACAGAATGCCAATGACTTTGTTACCTTTCACAATGACTTCCTCAGCAGTTTGGCCTCACACAATGATGTCATTGATTAATTGTATGTGCTCTGCTGGAGTTTTACCTTTCTCCAGTGCATTGTAGATGACTGAGTGACAGATTATGGAGCTGTATTTCCAACCCTGAGGCAAACATTTGAACTGTACTGGATTCCTTTCCAGGGGAATGGAAACTGAGGCCTTCACTTGTTTGCTATGGGAATAGAAAAGAAAGCATTAGCAATGTCTGTGCTAGCACACCATTTAGCATCCTTTGATTCCAGCTTGTACTGGAGTTCCAGCATGTTAGGCACATGTGTGGTTGTGGCTGAAGTCACCTCATTGAGGCCATGAAAATCTGCTGCCAGTCACCAGTCTCCATTAGGTTTGCACACAGGCCAAATGTGATTGTTGAAAGGTGAATGTCCTATCTCAGTGATAACCTGACTTTCCAGTTGATGAATCAGCTGATGAATGGGCAACAAAGAGTCACAGTTACTTCTGTACTGCCTATGGTATACAATTTGAGCAGCAATTATCAGTTCCAGATCGTCTATGTCATAATGTCCCATAACTGCAGATTCATCTGAAAGTTCAGGTCTAATGGACAGTTTCAATTTATCATCCTCAGTCTCTACAGATGCTATTGCAAAAGCCTATTAGTGACTCTTAGGATATTTGAATAGAATATAATAGATGAGAATCAATCAGGTTGGAAGAGACCTCCAAGATCATCCAGTCCAACCTATCACCCAGCCCTAGCCAGTCAACTAGACCATGGCACTAAGTGCCTCATAAAGTCTTTTCCTGAACCCCCCCAGGTTCCTGGGCAGCCCATTTCAATGGCAAATCATT
>WAAF01001992.1:0-167031 GCA_013400475.1 Tricholaema leucomelas | reverse complement strand
CTGGCCTTGGACACCTCCAGGGAGGGGATATGAACAACCTCCCCAGGCAACCTGTTCCACTGGCACCTGTTCCAGGGAAGGAGCACACCAGTGGCACAAGCTCTTAGGAACATCTGCTCTTGACAAGACGCTTCTCTTAGCTCCTCCATCCAACACCCACCTGCCTCCACGTTTCTCACTACCAGCCTGGCACCCTCCTTCACTGTGCCAGCTCCTGACCACAGCGAGCAAGAAATGTGGCATTTCCCTTGGCACTGAACCACCAACTTGGTGAAACCTCCTTCAGCCCAATTCTGCTACTCCAGATGGTCTTTGAACTGCGCAGGACCTGACACCAGGCTAGGACAGGCAGTGCCAGCCTGCCATGGTGGCATGGGACAGCAATGGGGTTGGGCAGGCACAGGGATGTCTGAATGCAGCCTCCTGCATGGCATGAGGGTCCCCGACATGGGGTTGAGGGTCAGAGATGCCACACAGTTCCCAGCTCAACAGCTCTCTGCCCACAGCTCTGCCAACAGTCACTCTTGGGCACAGTTTTGCCCCTAACACCCCCATGCCCTAGTCAGGGCTTGTGGAGGGCAATACCTGGCATGAGCTATGGCTGCCACCCACTCATCGCAGTCCTTGGCATCCTCTGTCCTCAGCTCCAGGGTCTTCTGGTTCTCATGGTTGAAGTTAACGGTGAAGTAATGCTGGGGGAGCAAGCACAGGGGAGGTCACCTCAGGATCCACCTTGTCCCCAAACCCCACGTTTGCCACCATGGCAGAAGGGGCAAGATGCTGCCTCTGGACAGGAGGCTGAGGCTGGGGGCTCCAAGGGGAGATCTCATCAGGCTCCAGCTAAACTCAAAGCCACCCAGGAGCAGCACCCGGGGGACAATCCTTGCCCGGGGCACGGGGAAGGGTGTTCAGCCGCACCTGGCACCGGGCACCAGCACGAAGCCCTGTGGCTGGATGCTGGGCAGTTCCCGGTGCCCGTGGCTGGCACCACGCGAGGCGGGAGGCTCCGAGGGCTGGGCCGGGGCTATTTTTAGCCTCCCTTGACATTTGCAGTGTTTGTGCTGATTGTGCTCGGTGCCAACCCGCCCGTGGCCGCGGCTGCCTCTCAGCCTGCTGAGGTCTCCTAGGAGACAGCCCCACCTGCAGGGCTGGAGGGTGGCTGGATAACGGGAACGGAGCCAGCAGGAAAAGCCCATCCCGAGCCACCAGCTCCTCTCCCGGGCTCAGCCCACCGCGGCAAAGACCCTATCGAACCCCACCCGCGGCAGCTGCAGCTCCTCCCTGGCCCTCCTCTCCCTCATCCCCCTCCCATCCCTAACCAGCCCCAGCGGGGTGAGGAGATGGATCCAGATGGATGCAGGATCCAGTGAAAGTGGGAGGCAGGAAGGAAGTACTCTCGGGTGATGCTGGTGCAGGCAGGGTGGATGGGCAGATGGACACCCAGCTCCTCCATCCAGCACCATGCCCGCCTGGGCTCATCTCACTGGGCAAGAGCCTGAGAAACATCCTCTGGCGTGCCTCACCCATCTAGGTCCAAGGAGGAGAAGGGGGAGCCTGGGGCCACCCCAGAGCCTCCCTCCTTCTTAAACAGTCCTTTGGGGGCAACTGGCTGTTGGTGTGACCCCGTGAAAGCACCAGGCCACCACCAAACCACCATCCTCTCAGCACCACACCTCCACGGTTTTGAGGACCCTCCAGGAATGGGACTCCACCACTGCCCTGGGCAGCCTGGGACAGGCCTTGACAAACCTCAAGGGCAAGAAATTGTTCCTCGCTCCCAACCTAAACCTCCCACAGGGCAACTTGAGGCCATTTCCTCTTATCCTGTCTCTTATTCTTGGGAGAAGAGACCAACCCCCACCTGGCTCCAGCCTCCTTTCAGGGAGCTGTAGAGAGCCAAAAGGTCTTCCCTCAACCTCCCTTTTCCCCAGGCTGAACAACCCCAGTTCCCTCAGCTGCTCCTCACCAGCCCTGTTCCCCAAACCCTTCACCAGCACCACTGCCCTTCTCTGGACCTGCTCCAGTCCCTCAATGTCCACCTTGGAGTGAGAAGCTACTTCTGTCCAGGATCCTGTAGGTGCAACATCTGTTTGCTGCTGCTCATGTGGACAAGCTTTCTCCTCATGAGGCCTTCTCCATGGTAAAAGACACCATTGTGCATCTCCTACCCCTTCCCTACCCAGCCAAGCTGGTCAGAGCTCCAGGCACCAGGCTGGCAGCTCTCCTGTCTGCAGGACACAGCTGGAGCTTCCGCAGCTCCGCAGCCCTTCACTTCTCGCCCGCTTCTTCTCCCTCCCACCCCAAAGCTTTTATTGGCACCGAGACATCTCTGGTGGAAAATTCTCCCCCAGCATTGGCTCTCTGAGGGTGTGCAGCAGCTCCGTGCCTCTGCTTTGTGCCCACCTCTCATGTCCCTTCCCTTGCCAACAGCAGCAGCAAGAGCTCCTCAGCTTGGCAGGTCTGGAAATCCTCCTCCTGAAACACCAACTCAAACCACCATCCGTGCCTGGGCACTGCCCAGCCCCACTACCCTGGCTCCAGGGACAACAGGGGTAGGAAAGCTCCTTCTCAGCCCTGATGCCCCTCCAGTGCCATGTGGAGAAATCAGTTCCACTGATGCCAACAGCCAGAACTCAGACAAGCCCCACGGGACCTGAACATGGGGAGATGCCTGCATGGCTCCCTCAAACTAGTCCCTGCCCAGTGGGAGGGGATGGGATGGGGAGTCTTGAGCTGCCCTTCCCAGGCACTGCAGCTCCCATGGGACCATGCAGCACCCACTCTGAGCCCTGTGCCCTCAGCACCAGGCCAGAGCACCTTGATCTTCACTGGCACCCTTGGGAAAGCAGCATCTCAAGCAGCTTCAGGGCTTGTTGGACTTTAAAATGAGGGGTGGCAGGACTGGGGCAAGGATCAGGGCAGGGGACCAGCGACAGGTACCCACCCTGCCTCTCCTGCTTCACCTTGCCCTGTGTCCACCAAAGTACATCCAGACACACCACCAGACAGCTTCTGGCTCAGCTAATCCCAGCTCCTGAAGCTTTTGTAAATGGTGGTTTCCCAGCGATGTGGGACCAAAACTTCCCACCATGGTCAGGGCATTACTGCAGAGTTGTGACCAGGATGGTTTGATCCCAGTTCCCTGCTCCACAGACTGTTAAAGGCAATTCCTGAAAGGGCATGGACACAGCCTCCCCATCACCCCCAACTAACCCAGTCCAGCAGCTGGGAAGCTGCTGGAATAGCAGAAGTCCCACCAGCTCTGATCTCCACCTGAACTGTGACCCTGCTCTGTTAGTTCAGGACACAGCAAAGCCCACAGCTCAGGAGCACAGCTTCAACTTGCAGCCTCTCACACCCATTTTGTGCCCCTCGGTTCACTTTGGAGGCCTCACTGGTGGAGTTCCCTGGAGGGGCTTCAAAGCTGTGGAGATGTGGTGTGGAGGGACATGGTTCAGTGGTGGCCTGGCAGTGCTGGGTTAAGGGTTGGACTCCATGACCTGAAAGGTCTTTTCCAGTCAAAGATCCTGGCACCAGCTCAGCAAATGACTTTGAATTAATGAAGGAGACGAGCCAAGGGATTAACATGCAGGCACTGTCTCCCCAGAAATGGGCTCCTGCCTGGCTGGTGTCCCTGGGCTGGCATGGGCAGCACAGCAGCGGCTCTGCCCTCCTGCCGCACCCAGCACTGGAGAAGTAAAACTGCACTCCAAGACGTGGCTCCTGCTGCCCTGGCACATGGGGACTTGTTAACCACAGAACCCCAAGATGTGGGGCCCTGCATACCCAAAGATGCACTTTACCTACTGCCATGCCCATCTGATGCCAGTTCCCATCCACTTGGGCTCCTCCATCCTTCACAACCTCAACAGAAGCCAACAAGCTGTCAGGGCTTCAGTTCCTCAATGCCCAACTAGTCTGTGCCATCCCACTCTGCCCATACAGCCTCAGTTGGTGCCCAGCCATGAGCTCAAGGTCAAAAAGGGGCAAAGGGTGGGTGGCACAGGACCCTAAAGCTGGCATTCACACCACAGCACCAAGGATAAAACAACAAATCTGCTGGCTTGGCAGAAACAGCAAAGCTGAGCCAGGGCTGCATGGGCAAAGCTGCTGCTGGTCCAGCTGAGCTCCTGGAGGGCTTCACTCCACTGCTTCTCTGATTTCAGTAACAAATAAATCCCCCAAAGCTTTAAAACGCTGGCATTTCCAAACAGAAAATGGACACTGAGGGGCTGGAGAAGGTCCAGAGAAGGGCAATGAAGCTGGTGAAGGGTCTGGAGAACAGGGCTGGTGAGGTGCAGCTGAGGCAACTGGGGTTGTTGAGCCTGGAGAAAAGGAGACTGAGGAGGGACCTTCTGGCTCTCTACAGCTCCCTGAAAGGAGGCTGGAGACAGGAGGAGTTGGTCTCTTCTCTCAAGGAGCAAGGCACAGGACAAGAAGCAAAGGCTTCAAATCACCCCATGGGAGGTTTAGGTTAGACACAAGGAACAATTCCTTTCCTTTGGTGCTGTCAAGCCCTGGCTCAGCCTGCCCAGGGCAGTGGTGGAGTCCCCATCCCTGGAGGGGTTTCAAAGCCGTGGAGATGTGGTGCTGAGGGACATGGTTTGGTGGTGACCTGGCAGTGCTGGGTTCATGGTTAGACTTAACAATCTGGAAGGTCTCTTCCAGCCAAAACAATTCTGTGATCCCATGATTCCACAAATCCCCATTTCCCCCCCAGTTTTATTGTTCCATCCCAGGGATTTTTCCATCCCTCTGCAGTGGGAACGCTCCCTGCCATGCCAAGTCCACCCCCTGGCACACAGGTAGAAGCTGACAGCACTGATGATTACTGCAGCTGGCAGGAAGGGCATAGGAGGAGAAGTCCCTGCTCTGGGTGGATGCATCTGAAAATCCAGAGCAGCTTTTAACTCCTGACCTACATAGAGCCTGCTCGGGGGGGACCTGGCACTCGGGAGGAGGAGATGGGTGGTTGGGCAGCTCCTCTCCTTGCTGACAGTGAGGAAAAAAACCCAGATGCTGCAGTTTCTGCTCTCTGCTTCAGGATGGACCATAAGGGTGGGCACCAGCCAAATCAGGTGGGCTAGGAATCCCTCTCTGCTGCAATGCTGGCAGGTGGGCACACTGGCATCGCCCATACCAGATAGGCATCACTCTTGCAGTGAGAGGCCTAAAGCTGAACCCAGGATTCAAGATGTGGCTTCACCAGTGCCCAATACAAGAGGACAATCCCTCGTCCTGCTGGCCTGAAGAAGCAGCTAGGATCTGTCCCCCAAGACTGCAGCTGTGCCCTGCTCAAGCCCTTCCTTATTCATCTCAAGTCAGGACTATGTTCAAAGCTGCTTGTGGGTCCTTTGCTGCTGTTTCCACTCATCTAGCCTATGGTGTGGATAACCCCAGACCCTTAACAGAGGTGCCCAAGATGGAACCCATCATCCAGAGATCTCTTGGTCATGCCAGGGATTCCCAGGTGCCACCATCATACCCACAGAGGCTGGGACAGCATCACTCAGCAAAGGCATTTGCTGCATCTAATGCTGGAGCAGAAGGTGTGGACAAACGCCTGGCTGCTCTGACAGGCCAATCACCACCCTCTGCATCAACAAGACCAGCAGCAGGCACCTGCCCAGTCCCATCTGCAGAGCAGGTCTATGTCCCTGGCTCACCCTTCCTGAGTGTAGCAGGAGCCCTGCCCAGGTGAAGCCCTTGCAGGGATTAGCGCCAATCCCACGGTCCATGCCACTGTGCCCTAAGAGCTCCTGAGCTCTCCTCTTGCCGGGAACGGCTCCACCAGCAGGACCACCAGGGCTTGGCTCCGAGGGAGCTGGAGCTGGCAGCCCAGCTGGGGCTGCTGCAGGTATGCAATGTCCCATGAGATCACCTAAGGCACCCAAGCACCTCTCAGCTCCACTTCCCTCCAGCTCTCCCAGCATCTCAAGGATGGGTGCCACTGGACAGGGTGCCCATGGTGCCCAGTGCTCCTTGTGCTGCTGCTGCTGAGAAGGGATCTGGCTTTTCCCATGGAAGCAAGCAGGATCAGAGCTGGACACGCTCCAAGGAGATGGAAAATAATCTCCTTGCCCAACGTGCCAGAGGTAATCATTTCCACAAGCATTCTCCTATACCACATGTGCCCACCCACTGACTCCTGATCCTCAGCTCTGTATCACCTGGTCCTCGGCTTTGCATCATGGCACCAAACACCTCCTTGGGCCTCCTCTGGTAGCATGGACAATCTCACCCCGTCCCCCACAGACGCTTTGGAGAGGGGGAAGAAAATCCCCAGCTGCAGGCCATGCAGAGCTTCCACTGAGCTTCCCATGCTTTGTGGAATAAAGGACTGGTTGCTCCAGAGGGCTTCTGAGCTTCAGTCAAGGGGTTTGCACAGTGCTGCCTCTTGACTTGGTGTCATCATGTTGGCCCTCGCCTGAGACACCCAGGGCTGCTAGTGGAGGACAGCTCACGGTACCAAAGTCTGGGGTTGCAGATCCTACTCCTGTTTGGACCCCTGGAGCAAGCCCAGCTGGGATCCTGCTGCCTAATCATGGAAAGCCCTCACCACACTGGGGCCATCCTGGTCCTGAGGGGGATGCTGCAGCTCCTACCTCTGCTCCTCCTCAGCCCCTCGCTATGATCCCACCTGCAGTCTCACACAGGACACCTCACATCCTACCCACTCTCTGCAGGCACACACCACAGACCTGGGGAATTGTCATGGCCCCTTCCACCAAGAAGCAGGAGATGTGAGCATCTGAAACCACATCCCAGTATCCACACCCTCAGGGGGCTGGGGACAGCAGGTTCTGGGGGTGGCATGCCCAGGACACCACGGAGGAATAAAAGGGGGGGTTCACTTCCCACACACCTTGCCCCAGCACTGCCAAGCACTCACCCATGGCACCACTAGAATGACCAGCTCAATGTTCTGCAGCAAGCTTGAGCAGTGCAGGAGGATCTGGCAGAGCCCTTCTCAGGGTGCCAGCCTGAAGCCTACCCAGCACTAAAACAGCTTTCAAATAAACCTGGTTTGAAGAACACCCCATGTGTGGGAAAACAATAAAAAAGGGCCAGAAAGTGTCCAGAGGTGGCCAAAACCTCTCCTTGGCTTCTCAGTTTTTCAAGTAACTTTGCTCTTTTGCTCTCACCCAACCACAGGCTAAACCCATTTGGTGTTCCCAGCAAAAATACTCACCCAAGCACTGGTTTTGAAGACCCACTTTTTAAACCTCTGCCTTCTCTGCAGAGGGTTTGAGACCTGTACTCCAGTGGAGGAAGCCTGGGTTGGAGCTGTCCTGCTGCAGGGAGCACTGTCCTCCAGCTGCCACCACCCAGGGGGACAAATAGTCTCAGCCAACAGCTGATGTGATCATGGGCAAGGCAGGAAATTTCCTTCTCCCCACGGGAAGAGCTGGCAGTGCCAAACCCAGCTGGCCGCCACAGAAGGAATGTTTGATCTGGGCTGCAGAACCCAGAGAGGCTCCTTGGAGACCTCCTGCAGCCACCCATGGTGCAGGTTTGCACCACAAACACTCCACTGCTTCCCTCCTCTGCTGTGCCACTGCTCAGCTGGCAAAGCAGCAGGCACCCGTGGTGGGCACTGCCTCTGAACCTGTCCTGGTACAAAGTCATGGGCCTGTCGCTGATCCAGGGGAACATTCTGGGGGGGCAGCAACCCCTTGAGCCAGGATAAGCCCCCTGGGGCACCTACAGTGGGAAGAGGCTGCCAGGATTCGCCCTGGGGTCTGCCTGCCCCAAACCATCCCCCTGGCATGAAAGAGGAGCCAGGACATGGAGAAACAGCAGGATCCAAAGTGAGACAAACAGAGGGATCCAAACCCAGAGCCAGTGGGATGCATGCCCAGAGAGCCAGCAGATGGAAGCAGGACACACAGCCACATCCCACAGGCCGCCAGCTGAGGCTGGCAGCACAGGAGGGCAGTGTGACCCCCGCTGAAGACACAGATCCCCCCCGGCTGCCATGGCCATGCACCCATGATGCCCCAACGCTGGTGCCAAGCAGCACAGCTGCTCCCAACAATAACAGGATCTTGATCCCAACAGGGAGACATTCCCGTGCCTGCTGCCAGGAGCAAAGATCCACGCCATGAGCGGTGGGGCTGCATCGCCTCGCTCTCACGGCAGGGCTTTTTGGGGTGCCAAGTGTGTCCTCATTTGCCAGGGGTAATTAATGGCAGGGTTCATTCCCTCCAGCTGTGCCCAGGAGGTGCCCAGAGCCTGGCTGCAGTCGCCAGCATTGCTCGCCACCGTTCCTGGAGCCAGCCTGGGCAGGAATTATGCAAGAGCTGCAGAGCCAGACCCAGAACACAGGGTGCTCCCTGCCAGCACCCAGCCTGGGCTGCCAGCACCCCAAAACCACCCCACTCCTCCCTGCCAGGGATGCTCAGTGCCCTCTGCGACACGGGCATCCACGGGTGCATGGCCATGCTCCGTGCACAGCAGGCAAGGGGTGACCACAGCAGGCTCTTCTCTACGATGGTGAAGCTGGATTTTGGCAGCAATGGGCAGAGATGGGCACTCCCAGACTGGATACCAGTCCTTCCTTCCCCCCAAACTGGCACCAACCCCTTTCCTGTCACGCTACTCAGATGCACCCCAACACCAGACAAACAAGCCAGAGGTGGCCAGCATTGCTATGCCACGCTTGGTGCCACCCTGCCCAGGCACAGCGAGCGGAGAGACACCAAGCCCTGTGTCTATCGAGTGCCACCATCCAAGCAACTGACACTACCCAGGGAGGGGGGACACCCTGATTCTCCCGGGGCCTTGCACCACCATTGCCATTTCAGTGCCATTCCACCGGCAGACATCAGCATCTGGGCAGGAGTCGAGTGTCAGCCAGGCGGGTGGCATGGGGGGCACCAGGTGCCCTTCTCCCACTGCCCGGGGAGGACACACAGAGTGTTTCCACCAGAGTCCATGACTGGATCATGTGCGAGGAGGAGGAACGGGGCGAAACTGCGTGAAACGAGAGATCTGTGCCCCCCTCCCCCCAGCACCACACACCCACGGCCCAGCTGCCCCAGCCACGGGGGCGGGTTTGCCCCCTGGTAAACCCATGGAGGGGGCACACGGGGATGGGGGGGCTGCGTCAGGCTGGGGATGGCAAAGCCGAACGGTCTCACGGGAGTCCCGGGGTGGGGGGGCTGGCCCCTCCAGTGCCGCGGACACGCGTGGGACTCCGCAGCCGCCTGGGGGCGCCACGCTGCTAATTACTGGCGGCTAATTAATGGGGGGGGGGGGGGGGGGAAGGCAGAGCTGGCAGAGCCCGACCCCCCCCAGTGAACGGACTCGGCGCTGCCCTAGGGTGCGCTGGCAGCGTGGCCGGAGCCCCGGCACTGCAGCCCCGCTGGGCATCCCCCCCCCCAGGTAACCGCCACCCTCACCGGTACTACCCGGTGCTGGCCACGCGTGGAGCAGGTCCGAAGCACCGGGCAGGGCGCGACAGCGCGGGAAGCCCGGGGAAGGGGGCGCAGGTTTGGCCCGGGGGAGCTTTCCTCCTCCATTGCCCCCTGGCCACGGCCAGTACCGGTCACGCGTGGGGCAGGTCCCGAGCAGCGGGAGCCCCAGGGAACAGAGACAGGATCGGCCCAGGGGCATCACCCCCGATGAAGTGTAGGAAGTGGCGGTGGTGGGGCATACCCCCCGCATGTCGCCCACCTGCTTCTCCAGGGAGTCCTTGGCCGAGAGGGAGGGCTTGGGGGAGGGTGCCCGGTCGCAGACGCAGCCCTCGAGCAGGTAGAGACCCGAGGGCCGGGAGCTGGAGTCGGTCTCGAAGTAGAAGAGCATGTTGTGCAGCAGCGCGAACCACTTGGTGTGCCATTTTGTGTGGTCGGAGCCCCGCTTGCTCAGGTAGCCCCTCCTGGCGCCGTCCTTCTTCGCCAGCAGCCCCAGGTAGGTGACGTGCCCGTCATTGAGCCGCATCCCCTTCTGCATCTTGCTGGGCAACCGCCGGCTCCTCACATGGTCCCCGCCGGGCGACCGGCGGGCGGGTCCCTGGCGAGCAGCCGCAGCCCCCGCGCCCGCATCAGCGGCTCCCGCTGCCCCCGGAGAGGAGCCGGCGGTCGTCGCGGCCGCGCTGGCGGAGGCTCATGCCGCGGCCGGGCTCCGCCGCCCTGCCCCTGCCCCAGCCCCACTCGGTACCGGCGGCAGCGGCAGCTCTGCCCGGGGAGCGCCGCGTCCCGGAGCCGCGTAAACCGCGGACGGGGCGAGTCATGTGATGCCGGAGCCGGCGGCGGCACCGGGAGCCCGTCAGCGCCGGCCCGAGCCGAGCGGGGCCGAACAGAGCCGAGCTGGGCCGAGCGGAACCGAACCGAGACGAGCCGAGCCCAGCCGAACGGCTCCGCTTCGCGGCGGGGCTTGCCCTGCCCTGCCGCCGGCTGCGGGGGCGGCCGTGCCGCGATCCCCGGGGCGGCCCTCCCACCCCGGGCCGAGGGGTGCTGGCTGTGGGGGGGATTGCCTCAGCAGCACCGGAGCCCTGCGAACACGGGGATACCCTACCCCACCCCCGGACCCCTGACCGCGGTGGCAGCCCCCAGCAAAAGGCACCCCCGGGCACATGGGATGTCTGGGCACTGCCAGAGACCCGGTGGCCGAGGCTCCGAGCCAAGAGGGACCACTAGGACAGATGAGACCCCCGAGCCATCATGGGCCTCTGCCCACAGCAGGAGACTCTGGCCAAGAGGCATCCCCCGGCACACAGGATGCCTGGGAACGCAGAAGACCCTGTCCAAGAGGTGCTCCTGGGCACACAGGAGCCCCAGGCTGGCACAGACTCCTGCACACCCTGGGAAGCTCGGGTCAAGAGGCACACTGGAGCACATGGCAACTCCCAGCACAACCAGAGCCTATCTGGGAGCGATGGGACCCCCCAGGGCAGGCAGGACCCTTGGGCATAGCCAAAGTCCCAGGCCAAAAAGGACCTCTGGGCACATGGGACCTCTGGGCACAACCAGAGCCCCAGGCCAAGAGAAACTCCCAGACCACGTGGAAGCCCTGGATGAGATGAGGTCTCAAGCCAAAAGTGACCCTCAGGTCAGGAGGAACTGAGGCAGAGAGGCAGAGGCAGAGCAGGACTTACGTGCACAGGAACACGCAGGCCAAATCTGGCCCCCCAGACTGAGATGCTGGCACAAGCCTTGGCTTGGCATGAGCCTCAGGCTGAGCCATACCCCCATGCCAATTGGGACTCCCAATGTGTGCTGGCATTGCATGAGGTTCTGCTGGGCATCCACCCTGGGCATTCTGACCTCAAGAACCCACTGCCCTGAGGTGTCCCCAGTGTCCAGCCCTTTGCGTGTTGCTGGCCATGGGACATCTCTACTGGTGGCCTTCCACGTGGTGGGCCCCATGCAGAGTCTGCACCTCCACATCCAGCAGCCTGGACGCAATGTAGTCCCTCAAGCTAGCTGGTCCCCCCACACTGTGCCCTCCTTTCCCACCCTCCACCTCTCAACCAGGCACCCCAGTGAGTGCCCAGATGTCAGACACAGGAGAGCAGAGGAGACAGTTGCTTCTTTTCCTCCTGTTTGCCTCACTCCGATCCCTCTCCTCCATCCTGGCCTCGGGTGCTGTGCCAAGCAGCACAAAACTGGGGAAACTGGGCAGCTGGAGCCTGTGCAGGGCAGGGAGAGCCCTGGTGTTCCCCACATCCCTGGTCTTCCCCATAGCTCTGGTGCTCCCCGTACCTCAGGGATTCCCCGAATCCAGGAGCACTGGGTTGGGCATCACTGCGTGTTGGGCACGTTGGAAACCTGAGGTGGCTGCTGACCATGGAGGAACCACCCCAGCCCCTGCAGACAGGAGGGCATCAGGAAAACCCCGTTAATTAGCTTTGTTTCCACCAAAAAATGCTGGCAGAGTTCCGAGGAACTCGGTGAGGTCATGGGTTGCCATGGCAACGTGAGGGAACAGGCTGGAATTGGGAAGGGTGCTGGCATTTCGAGCATGGAGCAGCTTGGCCTGGGTGCTTGCTGGGACATGCCACCCCCTGGGAGACAGCCTGTGCACCCTCTGGGCACTGGAGCAGTGCTGGAGAGGGCAGGGAGTGAGGAGTGGGGCCACATGCCCCACCGCTGTCCCCCTGGCTGAACGTGCCTCCCACTGCTCAGCTGAAAAGTGGGTATTAAGGGGGCAGAGTCCTGTGCCCACCACCAAACCTGGAGCATCTCTGTGGGGAGGGGAAGCTGAGAGCCCTGGGGCTGATGAGCCTAGAGAAGATTCCTAGAGGGGACCTTCTCAGTGCTCAGCAAGAGATAAAGGGTTGGGGACAAGAGGATGGGGTCAGAGTCTTCTCAGTGGTGCCCAGTGACAGGGCAAGGGGCGGTGGGCACAAACTGGAATCCAGAAGGTTCCAGCTGAACAGGAGGAGAGCTTTCTTGGGTGTGAGGGCGCTGGAGCCCTGGAGCAGGCTGCTCAGAGAGGTTGTGAAGTCTCCCCTGGAGAGCTTCCAAACCCCCCTGGCTATTGTGACCCTGGGCAAGCTGCTGTGGGTGCCCCTGCTCGAGCAGAGGGGTCGGACTGGATGATCTCCCGAGGTCCCTTCCAACCCCCACCATGCTAGAGCTGGCTGCAGCAGCTGGACTTTGCTCCCCATCAGTGATGGCTTAGCCTGGACTCCCCTCAGTGATGGGGAGGGCAGTGGAAAAAATAGCTGTGGGCTCACGAGGCTCCAGCAAACACGGAAACTCTGCTTTCCAGACCAACTGGAGAGTTCTTTTTTTGCATGTGACATTTGCTTGGATCGATTCCAAGGCACTGGCAGCATGACCTAACTGCTCACCTCCCTCACCTCTCCCCCAGCAGACCCACACACAAGAGCCAGCCCCACCACTGCCGTGAGCTGGGGACTGTGTCCAGAGAGGCTTCCCAGCTCTTCTTCCCAGAGCTGTAATTGCAGCAGCTCCTTCGCTCTTCATTTGAGTGTTTAATGTACAGCACAGTGGGTCCTGGGGGGATGCCACAGAGCAGAGCTTGGAGCCTGTGCAGAGCTGTGAAGCAACAGCACTACCACCTAAGGGTGCAGGGACTGATCTCAGGGGAGAGCCCAGGGCCAGGAACGCTGCTGGGAAGTGTCCAGAGAAGGGCAATAAAGCAGGTGAAGGGTCTGGTGAACAAGGCTGGTGAGGAGCAGCTGAGGGAACTGGGGTTGTTGAGTCTGGAGAAATGGAGGTTGAGGGGAGACCTTCTGGCTCTCTACAAGTCCCTGATAGGAGGCTGGAGTGTGGCAGGAGCTGGTCTGTTCTCACAAGGAACAAGTGACAGAACAGAAGGAAATGGCCTCAAGTTGTGCCAGGGGAGGTTTTGGTTAGATACAAGGAACAATTTCTTCATGGAAAAGGTTGTCAAGGCCTGTCCCAGGCTGCCCAGGGCAGTGGTGGAGTCCCAGTGCTGGATTCCATCCCTAAGCCTATCCCTGAATCCTTCTTGGCCATGAGGGCACACACTGGCTCATGGGCAACTTATTGACCACCAGCACCCCCAGGCCCTTTTCTGCCAGGCAGTTAGTTTCCAGCAACTCTGCCTCCAGCCTGGAGCATCCATGGGGTTGTTGCAAACCAAGTGCAGGACACAGCACTTGGCCTCACTGAACCTCAACCCACTGGCCTCAACCCACTGACCCAGCCTGGCCAGGTCCCTCTGTAGATCCTCCTGACCCTCCAACAGATCAACACTGCCACCCAACCTGCTGTCATCTGCAAACCGACTGAGGATGCCCTGATCCCCACATCCAGACCACTGATGAGGACACTGAGGTTGCCCCAGCTGCAAGCCCTGAGCTGCAGGCTGAGGGTGCCGATGCTGAACACAGACACCAAAGAGATCCCTCAGTCCTCCCAGTCCCCACACACTGCCAGGCTCCGTGGGTGCTGGTATTTACAGCAGCTCCCCCAGCTCCATCCCAGCCTCTCCTGTAAAGGCCAGGCTCAGCTGCCACCCACGGGCAGCTGCCAGCAGCGGGCAGAGCCAGCAGGCAGCTGGGGAGGCAGAGCCCAGACAGCTCCAGGAGCTCCCAGGCACCAGCAATGAGATGTGGTGCTCCTGGTGAGAAGCTCCTGACAGGAGCATCTTGATCCACTCAGTTTCAGGGGCATTGGCCTAGGCCCGGGGCATCAACCAGGCATCTGCTGATGTTTATACCATCAGAATGTGTTTGCCAGGACATGGCATCCCAGGCTGCAGACATGCCAGTTATGAGCATGGATTCCATCACCCCAAGATGTCCTCTTCCCTGAGCAGAGTGTACAGAGGGCTTCCAGCTGCTTCACAGGACACAGAATGTCCTGGACTCTGCCCAGAGCAGCCTTTCCCAAAGGAGTTGGCATGAGCTGTAGTCACAGGCTGGGGAAGGTGGCCGATGCCCCATCCCTGGAACCACTGCAGGTCAGGTTGTCTGGGGCTCTGGGCAACCTGCTCTAGTTGCAGGTGTTCCTGCTGATTGCAGGGAGTTGGATGAGCTCAAAAGATCCCTTCCCACCCAAACCAGTCCATGGGCTCAGGCTCCTAAACCTTCCCAGTGGATGTGAAAGCCCCGTCCCTGGTGGAGCCAGCTCTGTCTCTGGGTAAGGGCTAGCTGCAGGGAGTGCCAAGTGGATGGTGCTGTCTCTCTGCCACTTGAGGAGATTCCAGCTGGCCCTGCCTGGGCTAAGCAGAGAGATACTGGGGTTCAGAGCAGTCCTGCAGGCACAAAGGAGACAAATCCCACCAGGCTATGATGCAAAAGCCAAGCTTTTCCACTTGCTAAACAGGAAACTTTGAAGGAGCAGGAATAGTGAGCTCCCATCTCCTGCCAAGCCGCCCTGGCAGAGTTGGTGTTGCCCCAGCTCACCCATGGGCAAGACAGAACAACCCAATTCAAGAGGCACCCTTGCTGAGATCTACTCCCAGGTGAGACCCAAGCCCGACCCAGCTCTCCAGCAGCTCTCTGGGTTCTCAGGGCTGGGCAGAGACTGGAAGACAGAGCAGACATCTGCTGTGTCCACGTGAAATGCCCATGCTCCAGCCAACCTCCCCAGTATGCCAGCATCAGCACTGCCTCACAGACTCTGCTAACTGGCTCCATCCCATGTGTCCTTTGGGCAGAGCAGGTCCCATCACCACCACCACACATCTCACCTTCCCTACAGGGCAGCCTCCAGGGGAGGGATGAAATCTGGCTCCTGGCAACAACCTATAAGTGAGAGCAGTGCTGTGCCTACACTTCAGCCTCACAGAATCCCACAATTCCAGCATGGTGGAGGTTGGAAGTGACCTCTGCAGATGATCCAGTCCACCCCTTCTGCTCAGGCAGGGGCACCCACAGCAGCTTGCCCAGGATCACAATGGCCAGGTGGGTCTGGAAGCTCTCCAGAGAAGGAGACTCCACAACCTCTCACAGGATCACAGGATGTCAGGGGTTGGAAGGGACCCAAAGAGATCATCAAGTCCAAGCCTCCTGCCAAATCAGGAACAGAAAATCTAGCTCAGGTCACACAGGAGCATCCAGACAGGCCTTGAAAGTCTCCAGAGAAGGAGACTCCGTAACCCCTCTGGAAAGCCTGTGCCAGTCCTCTGTGACCCTTACAGTAAAGAAGTTCCCCCTTGTGTTGAGCTGGAACCTCCTGTGCTGCAGCTTACACCCACTGCTCCTTGTCCTATCCCAGGGAGCAGGTGAGCAGAGCCTGTCCCCCCTCTCCTGACCCCCAGCCCTCAGGTGTTTATAAACATGCATTAAATCCCCTCTCAGTCTTCTCTTCTCCAGACTAAACTATGGAAAAGCATCTCCAAGTGCGGTGTGAAGCCCTCAGCACCAGCCAGCTCCACAAGCAAATCGCTCTGCCCCTGCCAGGCTCTGCTGAACTGCACTAGCTGGTGAAAGCAGTAGATAAGCCTCGTGGAGAGAGGTTCTCCAGGTGGTGTTGGAGCCCCAGTAGCCTGTTCCCTGCTTTGCATGGCAGACTGTGGCATGATGTAAAAATGCAAATAAGGTGCCCTGGAGGTCACCGAGCTGGCAGTGCCTGGAGCACAGCCTTGGCAAAGAGCAGCCTGGTGCCCAGAGCAGAGCCTGGGTGAGGAGCAGCACAGTACCCAGAGCAGAGCCTGGGCAAGCAGCACCCTACTGCTCCGGTGGGAATGGCAGGCAGCTTGGTCTGCAGGCCTCCTCAGCTCAGCGGGGAAGGTCCCTTCACACCAGGGCGGTACTAACAGGCAGATGCCAGGAGGACCCACCTGCTGGTGGGCACTTGGAGGGTTTGTGAAGCTGCAATAGCTGCCCAGTAAGCCCTGATCTGGAGAAGCATTGCAGGGGGCTGGGAACTGGGGAGCTCAGGGAGGATGGAAGATCTTGTGTCAGTGCTCAGTGTGTGCCAGGAGGGACATCAGCAAGGACAGGGTCAAGGGATGCCAGGAAAGTGACACAAACCTGCAGCCCGGGGACAAGGACATGCTTCTCCAGGCTGAACACCCTCAGGTCCCTCAGCTGCTCCTCACCAGACCTGTTCTCCAGACCATACTCATCAGGGTTTTTCCTTTTCAGGACACTTTGTACACCAGAGCTCTGGAGAGCTTTAGCATGAGGCTCTTCACCCACCTTGGCATGGGCCTGCACTGCTTGCCCAGGTGGGCACCTGCACGTGAAAGCTGCCACCTCCACCCATCCCTCATTCCCCAGCCATAGGCATATGTCTATTCTCTTCCCACTCAAGGGACAGTGGCTCAGGGTGTTGCAGAATGTTGGGATGCCATAGTGGGGTACTCGGTACCTCTGCCCTGCCACAGGATGGGGACAACTTTTGTCTGGGCACATCTCTCTGGGCTGGGCAGATGCTGTGACATTGTCCCAGCAGATCAAGGTGGCACAGGGATGGGTGAGGCTGGCTGAGATGCTGGTGGGGATACACGGCAGCACAGAGCTGCAGGATCCACCACCAAGTTGATGTCCCCAGGGGAGAGGTGACAGCAGCTGCCCATCATGGTCAGGGCTGTGGGAGATACAATGCCAGCCTTGAAGCACCCCAACGTCAAGGTGGCCCCAGTGAGCACGGAGGGCACTGTGTAACCTGGCCACACTTCAGCTGGGACCTCACCCAGCTGCTTGTGGCTACCCAAAAAGAGCTTCCAAGGGCAGCAAAATGACCTGTGGAGAGAGCAAACCCACCAATTCCTGGGCTAGAGGATGTAGTCAACCTAACAACTTGGCTAAGAGTGGCCTTGACAGCCCCCATTAGCAGTGAGGGACTCTGAGGAAGCCTGGAGACACCCCAAGCCAGGGCTGATCACCAGGAGATCTCTCCAGGGCCTGTCCCAGCAGCAGCATGCCCATCCCTGCTCACCCTGGGCACAAAGCCAGCATGCCCTGTCCTGGCTGTGCCATCTTCCTCGCTAGATGCTTCCACCTGCTGCAGGGCTGGAGGGTACAATGGGCCTCGGTGGCCTCAGGAACGATCCCATCAAGTGCAGGTGCCTGAGACCCGGCATGCTGCCCTGTCTAGTGCTGCTCTGTGCCCCTTCCAGGAGGGCAAGAACCTGAGCAACCCTTGGCTTGGTGAGAGGAGAGAGAGCAGCTCTTTCCCCACTGTGTGCCAGGGCAAGGAGCTGGCACCCAGGCGTGACACAATGAGGAGAAGTGCCAGCAGCCCTCTCCCTGAGCTCAAGAGCTGCTGGCATAAATTACCAGGTTGTCAGCTCTGGTGCTGAGATTCCCAACGAATAGCTTAGCAGCTCAGGAGGCTGCTGCAGGCACCTTGTGTGGCACCAGCACACTCCTCAAGCTTCCATTTAGAAACTCCAGATTTTGGAGCTGGGGCCAAGGCCATAGCACCAGGGGTGGGCACAGCCAACCCCTTCCTGACCCCAATGCCAAGGCTGCCAAGCATTCTGGCTTGCATCAACAATAGTGTGGCCAAGCAAGAAGGCTGCCAGCATCCTGGCTTGGATCAGCAATAGTGTGGCCAGGGCAGGGATTGTTCCCCTCTGCTAGGCGCTGGTGAGGCCACACCTTGAATGCTGGATTCGGTTTTGGGTCCCTCGCTCCAAGGACATTGAGAGGCTTGAGCAGGTCCAGAGAAGGGCAATGAAGCAGGTGAAGGAGCTGGAGAACTGGGCTGGTGAGGAGCAGCTGAGGGAACAGGTTTTTTTCAGTCTGGAGGTTGAGGGGAGACATGGCTCTCTACAACTGCCTGAAGGGAGACTGAAGTCAGGTCAGGACTGGTCTCTTCTCCCATAGAATAAGAAACAGGACAAGAGCAAATGTGCTCAGGCTGCCCCAGGGAAGGTTTAGGTTGGACATGAGGAGCAATTTCTTCCCCTTGAGGGTTGTCAAGGCCTGTCTCAGACTGCCCAGGGCAGTGGTGGGGTCCTCACCCCAGAGGGGTTTCAAAGCCATGGAGATCGGTGTTGGGGGACATGGTTTGGTGGTGACCTGGCAGTGCTGGGCTCATGGTTGGACTCCACAATCCAGAAGGTCTCTCCCAAGCCAAACAATTCAATAACCCCTGGGTCTCCACAGGTGGCTCTCACTGTCCCTGCTCTAAACTGAAATTGTGTCTCACCAGCACAGAGAGAGCACAGAAGCAACTAAAGCCCTGACAAGGTGTTCAGCATGATGCTGGCAGGAACTGGACTGAAGATCCAGGCTGTGTCTGCTGTGGGGCAGCCCCACAGCTGTGGGTGCAGATGCTCACACATGCCCACACGTGTGGAAAGCCCAGAGCCTGACCTGACCAGCATGCAGTAAGGTGGGGAGAGGATCCAGCAGATCTGACCATGAGCATCCTTCTGCTCCCAGCAGGCTCACACAGCCCCAGAATAAACCATTTCTATATTTATGTGGCTAAAAAGGCTCTTTTTTTCCCGTCTTGCTGCTTCCAAGCAGGGATGAGGAAGGCTCTGACCCTTCCACCCTCCTCCCCAGAGCCCACAGACCTTCCTCCAGCAGCACTCACAGCAGGTCTGGCCAAGGCTATTTCTGAGCTCCCACCGGACCCGTTGGGTAACTGCGCTCTGCTCTCTGGGCTGGCAGCAGGGAACCTGGCACAGCCCTGCCCGGGAGCTGCCTGCACACCAGGAGACCTGGGCTGGGGGAGCTTGGCCCTGAGCAACCTTCCCTGGGAGACGTCCAAGGGCAAAGCCAGGGCCGAGAGCCCAGGGCTGTGGGTGCATGGGGAGGGACTGCAGCTTGGTCTTGGGGTCCTGGTCCTTCCTGGGCCCACTTCTGCAGCCTGACCAGAGGCAGAAGTTCTTCCCAGGCTGCTGCCAAGCCTCTGTTTGTAGGGCAGCCCTACACAGGTAATATACTGCTCTCCTCCTGACACCAGAACACCAGTGCTAGGGGCTTCCAGCCCCCTCAGGTCTGAGCCAAACAAGCAGCAAGAGGTTTGGGCAGTAGAGACCAGGGAAAGCTTTGGGGACAGTAGCCCTGAGCTGGGTCACCCTGAGCTCAGCCTGCACAGCAGGTGCTGGATCACATTGGACAATCTGTGCCAGGGTTGGACACGCTGTGCCTGGGCTCCTGATCCCCAGGGCCAGTGGGATTAGCCCAGGGAAGCAAGGCCAGTGCCACTGGGAGCAGCTGGGTAATGTCATTCTTCAATTCAGCCCTTCTCTAATTAAGAATTTAATAACTGAGCCTCTAAAAGCAATTAAGGACTCATTGTCATGGAGAAATGACTTCTCCCTGCCTCCCCACCAGCACATTTGGAAGGTGGAAGAGCCTTCCTGCACCTGCCCAAGGTGGTGGTGTGAGATGCAGGAGCCGCAGGGCATGGGTTGAGTGGGTGAGAGGAGCCCCAGGAGCAGGCAGCACCACAAAAGCAGCAGAACGCAGGTGGCCGTGGGCAGGCCACGGTGCCACCTGCAGATGCTCCACAGCTCCCCACAGATCAGCTCTGCATTAGCTGCTTACGTAGGCAGGTGGATTATCCACACCGAGGGCACGGCTGGGGATGGACACAGCCGGGGCATGGACCCCACACGATGTTAAGAGGGCTCCAAAGCCCAGAGCAGGAGCCTGAGGCAGCCTCTGGGCTCTGCAGGTGCCTCCATCCAGCCCATCTGGGGCTAAACTGCAGCAGCTGCCCCATCACCCAGTGACCTCTGCCCAGCAGAGAAGGGGATCAGGAGGAGATCCGTGGGGTGGAACAAAAGCGGATTTAACAAACCAGACAAAATGGGACCAAGAGCAAACATAAAGTGATACTCAGCCCAGCAAAGGTGCAGTGGCCACACAAGTGGGAAGTCCTCAGGGAGAAGAGGCTGAGGAGCGACTCAAGAGCACGAGCAGGAAACCCCTCCCCAGTGAGCTGCCTCTTTTATACCAGGTGTGATGTTTCTGGGGTGGGATTCACCTAAGGTCACTTCAGTTCAGCTGTCCTGGCTGACTCCAGACTGCTCATGGCTCTGGGATTCTGTCTCAGCTTCTGCAGGTGGTCAGGGAGAGGGTCCCAGTTCCATCAGTGGGGCAGGGTAATTAAATCAGTGGGTGATTAGTGCTGGGAGGGCAGGGCAGGGCTTTTCTAGAGCCATGCAATCATTTAGGTTGGGAGAGACCTTCCAAATTGTGGAGTCTAACCATGAACCCAGCACTTCCAGGCCACCACCAAACCGTGTCCCTCAGCACCACATCTCCACAGCTTTGAAACCCCTCCAGGGATGGAGACTCTGCTACTGCCCTGGGCAGCCTGGGCCAGGCCTTGACAACCCTCAAGGACAAGAAATTGTTCCTCATGTCTGACCAAAACCTCCCCCGGGGCAGCTTGAGCCCTGAGGAGAGCAGTAGCTCCCCGTCCCCACAGCAGCTGGTGGCAGGGGCACATTCTGAGGCACAGGGATCGTTCCTATGCCCACAGGATCTGCAGCTCCAGATCTGGAGGCTGACGGCAGCCAGGGAAGCCCCCCGGGGCCCGGCAGCATCACCCCCACACACACCGCAAGAGGCACTGCAGGAGGTCCTGCTCTGCAGACAGGACAATTTGGCTTCCCCTCCCTGCCCAGCCGGGACCCCTCCTCACCCGCTGGGGCCAATCCCGGTGCCATGGTGAGGAAGCTGCCGGGTGCCAGAGGGCTGAGCCAGGCTGGCACTCGCCCAGGGCAGCGCTGCCATCAGCCCTACCTGCCTCTGCAATGCATCAGCGACACACTGTGTCTGTTCCTCCTCTCCCGGGAGCGCTTCGGGGGGACGGCGTCAGGAGCCTGGCAACGCCGCAGCGGCCAATGGCACCCGTACCCACCGCTCCCCTGCGCCGGTGCCAGCTCCCAGGGGTCCTGCACTGGCAGTGGCGAGCGCTGCTCCTGCCATCAGGACTAGGGCGAGGATTGCTGGGGAGAGGATTTGCAGAGCTTTCAGCATCCCACCGGGCTCCCAGCGCAGGGATGTGCCCACTTCACCCCAGCCCAGCTCTATCTCCCAGCCCGCAGGGCTGCCGCGGTTGCACCTCCCAAGGCTTTGCTGAACCTTCCCCTGCACCAGGTCCTTCCACTGCTCCTGTGCCCTGGAATGGGAACACCCCCAAGCCTGTCTCCATCATCCAGGGTTAAGCTCCTTACATGCAAGATGAAGGGCAGGGACCCCCCTAGTTCCCCTTCCTGGGTAGGAAGTGCCATGCCAGGCACCACAATGTGGTGGGGGTTAGAAGTGACCTCTGCAGGTCACCCAGTCCAACCCCCCTGCCAAAGCAGGGGCACCCACAGCAGCTTGCCCAGCATCACAACGGCCAGATAGGTTTGGAAGCTCTCTAGAGGAGACTCCACAGCCTCTCTGGGCAGCTCCAGCACCCTCACACCAAAGAATTTTTTCCTTCTCTTCAGATGGAATCTCCTGCATTCCAGTTAGTGCCCATTGCCCCTTGCCCTGTCACTGGGCATTACTGACAGGAGTCTGGCCACATCCTCTTGCCCTGCACCCTTCAGCTCCTGCTGAGCATTGAACAGATCCCCTCTGGGGCTGCTCTTCTCCAGGCTCAACAGCCCCATGGCTCTCAGCCTTCCCTCCTCACAGAGATGCTCCAGGACCCTCAGCCTCTTCTGAGCCTCCACTCCAGCAGTTCTCTGTCTCTTGAACTGGGGAGCCCAGAGCTGTACTCAGCTCTCCAGCACTCTACAGCTCTCTGTAGCCTCACGAGGGCAGAGTGGAGGATGAGGAGAACCTCCCTCGACCTGCTGGCCACAACCCCAGATCGAGCTCTGCTTGGCAAACAGGCATTGCACAGGCAAAGAGCAGCCTGTGGAGCTCCCCCAGACCCCAACAAGGGCATCCAAAACCTTCCCTGGAACCCAATGGGGAGGCAGTGCTGGAGTTTGGCAACCACTGCCCAGCTCCTGCGCCAGGGGGATTTGCTGCACCAGGTCCCGGGCAAGCAGAGCTGCAGGTTTAGTTCTAAGCTGATTGAGCATCTGCTGCTGACCAGGCAGATCCCTGCCCGCCCAGGCAGGCGCCAGCCAGCAGTGCCCACAGGCAAGTGTGGCAGAAACATGCCAGGGGCAGCAGCAGCCAAGCTGGGCTGGGGCAGCAATGGGGTTTAAGGGCAGAAATGGGTTTAAAGATAATTTCTGGCCAGGTGTAAGCATCCCACCAAGGCCTGGCCATCGCTGGCTTCGCCCCTGCTTGCTCCAGCACACTCTGGGCGGGCTGCTGGGGGCTGGCACCGCCGCGGGTGCAGATGCCAGTCTCCAGAGGATGTTTTCGTGGTGGTTAGGGAAGCAAATGACACAAAACATTTGCTAATGCAGGAGATTCTTCTGGATGAGGAGAATTAATCAGCTGTGATTCACTCCTCTGCTTCCCTGCGGGACAAAGGCAGGTTGGGGATTAGCGCCTGGCCGGGAATGCTGCCACGGTCAGGCGGAGCCATGGCCCAGGAGAGCTGGGCTGCAGGGGATGGTCCCAGACTTGCTGGCATCAGACTCCATGACAGGCTCATTCCATTGTCCTTATGGACCCAGAATTAACCAGGAAACCCCTCGGAGATGGTTTGTTGGGTCCCATCTCCAGGCACCGGCTGTCTCCTGTCCTCGAGGCTCTGGCAAGGAGGTGCCTACTGCTGCTTTCTCTCCAAGCACCAAGCAGGTCCAGCTGCAGAGGAGAAAGTCAACAGGTCCAAGCCTTCACTTCTGGTCCTTCAAATTCAGCTTGAACCTCTCCTCCAAACTGATTCCAAGTTTTCTGTGTCATGGAACCAAGGTTATAGAATCATGGAATTGTTTGGGTTGGAAGAAACCTTCCAGATCCTGGATGCCAACCATTACCCCAGCACTGCCAGGTCACTGCCAAAACATGTGCTGAGGGACACCTCAGCACCACATCTCCATCACCTTGAAAGGGGGACTCCACCACTGCCCTGAGCAGCCTGGGACAGGCCTTGACAACGCCCAAGGGGAAGAAATTTTTCTTCAAGTCCAACCTAAACCTCTCCTGGGGTAACTTGAGGCCATTTCCTCTTGTCCTACCACTTGTTCCTTGGGAGAAGATACCAACACCCACCTGGCTCCAATCTCAGAATCACCAAATCCCAGAATCACAGAATCAACCAGGTTGGAAAAGACCTCTAAGATCATGGAGTCCGACCTATCACCTAGCCCTTCTAATTAGCTAACCCATGGCACTGAGTGCCTCATCCAGTCTCCCCTTAAACAGCTGTAGAGAGTCAGGAGGTCTCCCCTCAGCCTCCTTTTCTCCAGGCTGAACAACCCCCGTTCCCTCAGCTGCTCCTCACCAGCCCTGTTCTCCAGACCCTTCACCACCTTCATTGCCCTTCTCTGGACCTGCTCCAGTCCCTCAATGTCCACCTTGGAGTGAGGGAAAAATTACAAGTGCTTGCAGGTGACATCTCCTCTGTTGCCCACTCCTGTGTCAGTCTCTGCCTTCTCACCTGCCCAGCCCCTGGGAGCCCTCCCTAGGACATCTCCTCACCCAACTCTTTTGACTTCAGGGTTCCCTCTCCACCAGCACCAATCTCCTCTTTACCAGCCCCAGACACACCCAGAAGCACCCAGAGGACAGTGCCTGGTGGCCCTGTGGCAACTTCTGAAGATCTCCAAGAACTTCACTCCAATATATCCTCTTCAAAAGTGCTTTGGGTGACCCAAATTCCATAGCCCTGGGCCCCCCGCAGGGCTCCCCATGGTCCCGCAGTGCCACACGTGTTTTGCCTGCCTCCTGCTGTCCCCACAGCTCCCCACACACCCAGATGGCTTCTGCAGTGGGTGAGATCCCTGACAGAATCCCCATGGAGACCTCAGCAGGCTGCCTGCTTTGGCATGGATTTTCTGTCACCAGGAGAGCCGCTGGTGCCTGGAAACCAGGACTGTGGGGAACCTGGATCAATTGCATCTGAAAGAGGGTATTTGCTGGTAAATCCTGCTGCTCCTGGGGGCATTTTCCATGTGGGAGCACTGACAGCAGCTGGAGACAGGGTTTTAACCCAGGACACAGGGCAAGGGTGTTGGGCACCAGGCCTGGTGCATCCCATTATCAGCTCTTGGGCATCCACACCTTCTCAGCCTAAAGACATGGAGTGGTGACAAGCAGCAGAAGAATGTTCTGGCCCAGAAGGGTTGTTCAGGCCCAGTCCTGGCTGCCCAGGGCAGTGGGGGACTACTCATCCCTGGAGGGATTACAAAGTCATGGAGATGTGGTGCAGAGGGACATGGTTTGGTGGTGGCCTGGCAGTGCTGGGGGAGAGGTTGGGCTCAGTGATAGGAAAGGTCTCTCTTCCCACTCAAACCATTCTGACTCCATCATTCCATGATTCCATGATTTGACAATTCCATGATTCTGTGCTTTCCAACAACACCACAAAGTCAGATCCTCCCCCATCTTTTGCCACACCACCACTCCCCATGGGGTTCCTTCTCCGTGCCTCCTGCCCCATTCCTCATTCTCCATCCCTTTTTATCCATCCTTTCTTCTCCACCCCTCTTTCTCCACCCCTCCTGCTCTATCTCTCCTTCATCCTTCTCCATTCCTCCTGCTCCATCCCTTCTCTGTGATCTCCCCCTCTTCATCCCTCCCATTGCATCCCTTCTGCATCCTTCCCTCCTCATCCTTCCTTCTCCACCCCTCCTGTTGCCTCAGGCTGAACCCACGAGGGATGACTTCTGTGTCAATGGGAATGGACCCAGAATGAGTGAGTGTCCCCAGGACAATCAAATGTCTCCAGGACAAGTGAGTGCCCCCAGGGCCAGGGAGTGTCTGTTGTGGAGAGCAGGGGTGGATGATGGCTGGAGCAGAGATCTGTTGTGGGCAGCAGGTGTGGATGATAGCTGGAGCAGGGATCTGTTGTGGGCAGCAGGGGTGGATGATAGCTGGAGCAGGGATCTGTTGTGGGGAGCAGGAGTGGATGATAGCTGGAGCAGAGATCTGTTGTGGGCAGCAGGGGTGGATGATAGCTGGAGCAGGGATCTGTTGTGGGCAGCAGGGGTGGATGATAGCTGGAGCAGGGATCTGTTGTGGGGAGCCACAGCTCAGACTTCCCTGCAACACCTCCTGCTCCATGGGTGTTGGATGTTCAAAGCCACTATACAAGATCTGTTGTGGGCAGCAGGGGTGGATGATAGCTGGAGCAGAGATCTGTTGTGGGCAGCCGGAGTGGAGAATACCTGGCGCAGGGATCTGTTGTGCGGGGCATGGATGTTCAGAGCCACTATACACTGGCTGCTCCCAGGCTGTGGGTGTCCAGGNCAGCAGGGGTGGATGATAGCTGGAGCAGGGATCTGTTGTGGGGAGCAGGAGTGGATGATAGCTGGAGCAGAGATCTGTTGTGGGCAGCAGGGGTGGATGATAGCTGGAGCAGGGATCTGTTGTGGGCAGCAGGGGTGGATGATAGCTGGAGCAGGGATCTGTTGTGGGGAGCCACAGCTCAGACTTCCCTGCAACACCTCCTGCTCCATGGGTGTTGGATGTTCAGAGCCACTATACAATGGCTGCTCCCAGGCTGTGGGTGTCCAGGAGCAGCCCCAGCCCGGGCCCCACAGCCCAGCCAGATTTCTCCTCTTTCCCAGCCAGATTTCTCCTCTGTCCCAGCCAGGTCCATTATTCCAGCAGAGATGTGTTTTTTCCGAGCTGGCCTATCCGCAGCGGTGCGAAAGCAGAGAGAGAGAAGGAACTCTTGCGCCGAGGAACAGTGAGGAAAACGCCATGGAAAGGCAGAAGGTTCTGCCTGGCGGTGACATCAGCCAGGCTGAAATGTCAAACCTGCTGAGATCTGCAGCCCAAGGAGCTTCCAAGCTGCCTGAGCTGCCATCAGTCTCAGATCCTGTCCTCCCTGTGCCAACTGACAGCAGTGAATGGCACAAACCCGACGCTGAGCGCTGGCTCCACACACAAACAACTCTGTCAGCATCTGGGGGGTGTGTGGGGGGGGTTCCACTTCCCATCTTCAAACTCTTCTAGGTGCCAAATGTCACCAGTTGAAGTCATCTTGGTGTGTGCATATCCAGGAGGAGCAGCAGGCATGGAACAGAGCAGGCATGGAACAGAGCTGGGGGAGTTGTCAGTGGGATCTTGGATAGTTAAAATGTATTTTAGGGACCCCACCCAAAAAAAAAGGGGGGTAAAAAAATCCCCCCAAGTGATTGGCCAAGAGATGGGCAAAGGAGATATCTGATGAGAAACCAGGTTTGTGGCAAGGACAGCAGTCCAGGAGATGGCATGGGGTGAAAGGAACCTGGACACCTGGGATTTGCCCATGTTGGCTGGGGCAGACTCCAGCTCCAACAGGAAGAGGCTGCTCCCAGGCAATGTCCTCCCCCCAGACTGCTGCTGCAGCCTCCCCATGGGTGCACCAGGGTGTGGCCACAGGGGCACCCAGCACCAGTGGGTGCTGCAGGACCGTGGAGGACGCAGAGGAGGCGGAGACCCTACGTGCTGCCTTTGCTTGAGATGGAGAATCATGGAATCACTCGGGTTGGAAAGGAACCTTCAGAGTCACCAGCTCCAACCAGCACTGCCAGGTCACCACCAAAACAGGTCCCTCAGCACCACATCTCCATGACTTCAAAACCCCTCCAGGGATGGGGACTCCACCATTTCCCCCGGCTGCCTGGGACAGACCTTGACACCCTCAAGGGGAGGAAATTGTTCCTCGTGTCCAACATAAACCTTCCTGGGGCAACTTGAGACCATTTCCTCTTGTCCTATCGTTTGTTCCTTGGGAGAGGAGATCAACCCCCACCTGCCTCCAGCCTCCTTTCAGGGAGCTGTAGAGAGCCAGAAGGTCTCTCCTCAGCCTCCTTTTCTCCAGATTAAACAACCCCAGTTGCCTCAGCTGCTCCTCACCAGACTGGTGCTCTAGAACAGCAGCTGTCACTGCACCAAAGTGGCTCAGCAATTTGATTTGATTTAATTTGATTTGATGCAATTTAATTTGATTTAGTTTAATTTTACTTCATTTTCTTGCTTCTAAGCACTCAGGACACAAGCAACAGCCCCTCACACCTGGGTCACATGCAGCCCACTCCCTGCTGTCCCTCCTCACTGCCCTCAATACGGGGCATGAGGGCACACAGAGGGGTCTTGTCCTCCCTGGTCTCTGCCACAAAGGACATTTTTGGCTCTGGATTTTTCTCTTCCGAAGGTAACCAAGGGGGTATTTCAGGGAGCCCCTGCCCCAGGGGAGTGTTTTCACCCTCCTCATTTGAAGGCATAGTTCTAAAGATCATCTCAGCTGAGTGTCTTGATGGTTCTACCTGCACACATCTGGATGAGTTGCTCTTCTCCAGCCACCTTCACAGGCTGCCTGCTCTGCTTCTCTATCAGAGTCCCCAGACCAGAAAAGGTCTCCAACATCATCAAGTCCATGCATCAACCCAATGCCTCCTTGGCTATTAAACCATGTCCACCTGCACGGCAGGAGGGGACAGCCCTGCATGTCCATGGACATGAGTAGCGGTGAGTGTCCTCCCACCAGCCTGGGAAGAGGGACCTGGTCCTTGGATTTGGACTGGGGGTTTGCTCCAGCTTGGGGAATCTTCTTCCAAGGAGTGGGAGCTGGCTGTGTGATGGATGTGCTGGGGATCCATGCTGGGTGCACCTCTAGCCCGGGGCAGTGCTGAGCTGTGCTGGAAGTCACGGCCCAGATAGGGTCACAGCCCACTGTGGGTGACCAGCATGGGGTCCTGGTCCAGATGGAGCTACTTGGACCGGACTGGTCCTTCCTCTTTGACTAGAAAATCTTCAGCCCCTGCCCTCCTCCCCTGGCACAGGCAGCTGCCAGGTCCCACCCACGAGCCAAATCCCAGCAAGGGCCTGGAAATGTTGCAGCAACTGAATCATGTCAGGCTGGTGCCAAGTCCAACCATGGCTCTGCTCAGCTTCACGAGGAGAGGAGTCAGGGTTGGATCCGTTCCGGGGGCTATGTGGGTCTGAGGCTCTGGGGAGACCACACCTGGAATCCTGGGCTCAGGATTCAAGAGGGACCTGGGGTTGTTCAGCCTGGAGAAAAGGAGGCTGAGGGCAGACCTTCTGGCTCTCTACAGCTCCTGAAAGGAGGCTGGACCCAGGTGGGGACTGGTCTCTTCTTCTAAGGAATGAGTGACAAGAGAAGAGGAAATGGTCTCAGAATGCCCCAAGGGCAGCGGTGGATCCCCCATCCCTGGAGGCATTTTAAAGCCTTGTAGATGTGCTGCTGAGGGCCATGGTTCAGTGGTGACCTGGCAGGGCTGGGGGAATGGTTGGACTCCATGAGCTTAAAGGTCTCTTCCAATGAAACCATTCTGGGATGCCATGATTCCACGACTGTGGGCACAGCATTGCTGCACAAGGTGGGTTGTCTCACTGGGCCCTCACCAAAGCTACAGAGCTGGTGCCAACTCTGGGGCACTAAGGCAGGCAAGCCTAGCTCTGTGGTACTGAGATGGGTGCCAAAATGGACATCCCTGGCTCTAGAGTACCAGAACAGGTACCAGGTCGGGCATTCTTGCCTCTGGGGTACAAGGATAGGTGCTAGGTCAGGCATCCCTGGGTCTGGAGTACCAGCATGGGTTTGAAGGTGGACATCCCTGGCTCTGTGGAACTGTGATGAGTACCAGGATGGACATCCCTGGCTCTAGGGTACCAGAACAGGTACCAGGTCAGGCATTCTTGCCTCTGGCATACAAGGATGGGTGCCAGGCCAGACATCCCTGGGTCTGGAGTACCAGAATAGGTTTCAAGGTGGATATCCCTGGCTCTCTGGTACTGGGATGGGTACCAGGATGGACATCTCTGGCTCTGGGCCACCAGGCCTAGTACCGGGTCAGGCATCCCTAGCTCTGCACCGTGACTCCTGCACCATGTCTGTGGTACTGGGATAGGTACCAGGATGGACATCCCTGGCTCTGGGCCACCAGGCCTAGTACCAGGTCAGGCATCCCCATCCCTGGCTCTGCACCATGACTCCTGCACTGTCTTTGATGCTCTCTGCAGCTTTGCAACCCAAGCAGTGAATGTTAAACACACAGAGAAAATAAATCATCATCTAATTAGCAGCCTTCAGCTACAGCAGTGAATTAGCAAAGGAGGGGAAAAAAGAGAGAGAGAGAGAGAGAGGGAGAGGGAAAAGTGAAAGTGGGTTTAATTAAAACTGTGACTGGGAGAGAATTTTGATTAACTGATGTAATGCATTAAAATTGCAAATCCCAGCAGCTTCAGTGACAGATAAACCAGCACAAATGGCTTACAAATTAATTTAGGGGGGTTGAAAACAAGCACACTGGGCGTCATTAGCCATTAATTAGTGCGGGGGCGGGGAGGAAGGGCTGCCACGGGGGTCACAGCTAGGGGGGTGCTGGTGTCTCTGGAGCTACAGATGTGTGTGTATAGGTAGGTGAAGCAACAGGAGCTGGTGACCACAGAATCCCCAAATCCCATCATGGTGGGGGTTGGAAGTGACCTCTGGCAACCATTTAATCCAACCCCCCTGCCCCTGTGGGGCAGCCACAGCAGCTTGCCCAGCATCACAACGGACAGGGCGGGTTGGAAGCTCTCCGGAGAAGGAGACTCCACAACCTCTCTGAGC
Source organism: Tricholaema leucomelas (assembly GCA_013400475.1). Lineage (NCBI taxonomy): Eukaryota > Metazoa > Chordata > Aves > Piciformes > Lybiidae > Tricholaema lacrymosa > Tricholaema leucomelas. The sequence continues at coordinate 137,047 of WAAF01001992.1, read as the reverse complement.
AGCCTGCTCCAGGGCCCCAGCACCCTCACACCAAAGAACGCTGTCCTCCGGTTCAGGTGGAACCTCCTGGGTTCCAGTTTGTGCCCACTGCCCCTTGTCCTGTCACTGAGATCACTGACAAGCACCTGGTCCCCCTCACACCAAGGATGGGTAACTTGAGATCACAGCAACCCTGGTCCTCTGTGTGTCCCCCATCCCAGAGCTATATCTCTGGGTGGCAGCAGCATGAGGAGCCCCAAGAAGAGACCCCAGGATCTGGTTCCACATCCTCAAGCCAGCAGGAGGACACAGCTGGGGAGCAGGGCAGTGCTGACCCCCTGGCAGCCAAAACGGTGTCAGGAGCAGTGACGTCAAACTGGGCTGTTTAGTGACACCAGACTGGGCTTGATGTTTCTGGTTCTCGTGTGACACATTCTGATGATGGTGCCATACCCGTTGCCATGGTGACTCCTGTTCTGCTCCTGGCTGCTCCCTGAGTCCTTTTCTCCCAAGAGCTGGCAGTCAGTCCACAGCACTCTGACCTCAGCCCCTCTCACAGACCCCAGCCCATCACCCAGACCCCAACCCATTCCCCTGGCAGCCACAGCAGGGTCCATACATGGACAGGGACACCCCTGCCGTGTCCCCAGGCCAGGAAATGCCACCAAATCTTCCCAGCAGTGACATGTCCCCAGCCTGCTCCTCAGCTGGGGCTGTTGGTTCACTGGGCTGATGGGTACAGCCCTCTCACCTCCTCCAGCACCACGATCCCCCAGTTTGCTGCACCCCTCCCAGTGCCAGGCTCCCAGCACAGAGATAATATTAACCAAGGTGGGATGGATGTTGTCACCTTCATCATAAGAGGAAATGAGAGTCAGCATGGACACAACTCCCTTGCCTAGGCTGCTCCCACCAAAGTGTCCTCCAACATGTTCATAGCTAATTCAGCTCAGCTGCCTCCAGCTTCTCCTGTTCCTCCTCACTAGCAGAGCCGGGGAAGCCAAAAAGTCCTCGGCTTGGGACTGAGCACCAACCAAACTACCAGGGTCTTGTCAACGCCCTTCTCACACCAAGTCCAAACACAGCCTGAAACAGGTTCTGGAGAGGACAGTAACTGTCCCAGCTGAAACCAGGATAATACCCACCCCTTGTTCTCTACCAGTTAGCTCATGCCCAGGTCCTGCACTTCCCAGTACTTCCCAGTTAATCACCACCACCTTTCCTGTCCCTTCACACACACACACACAGATTTCATTCCCGTAGCCCGTGGCCCATCCTACAAAATGCCTGCTGAGCTCTTTCAGTTCACGACTTTGGCTTCTAGGAAATTCAGAAGCTGTCAGGGTGTTCTGTGGTTCTTCCTGATGGGATCTGGGGTGGCTGCCAGGGATGGACCCACCCCAGCAGGGTGATGTTCATGGTTCAATCACAGCATGAATCAGCACCTCGGTGGTGGCTGTAGGCCATGTCAAGGGCATTGCAGTGAAAATCACCCAGACTGGTGAAGGATGAGCTCTGATGGAGCTTCAGCAGCGATGACAGAAGTGGACAAGTGCAGCAGTGATGGACCTAGAACAGGCTCAGCATCTGACAGCCACACACCACCGACGCTCCCACACACCTCAGTGTCTCAAGCAGCCTTTGCAGCTGGCAGCAGGCTGGGGCTGTGCCTCAGGGTCAATTGGGGATGCTGAAAGTGACCTCCACATCTGGTAAGACTCTGAAATGGGTTGCCCGGGGAAGCTGTGGATGTTCCCCTCCCTAGAAGCATTCAAGGCCAGATTGGATAAGCAACCAAGCCTAGTTGAGAGGTATCCCTGCCCATGGCAGGGGGGTTGGAGTAGATGATCTCTGAGATCCCTTTCAACTTAAACCATTCTGTCAAAGTACATTGGTGGTCTCTGCTACCCGTGGTGGGACCCTGAGGGGCAGCAGCAGCTTTAGGGAACGTTGTCCTCTGAGCTGGGATGAGTTAACTCCTTCAGAGGAGGCTCTGGGGCTGTGCTGGTGCTCTGTGCGCGCTGCTGGATCCGGCAGGGCTGCGGCAGGCGTGCAGAAAACGCAGCAGGAATGTGGGATGAGATTGGATCTGACAGCCCATCTTCTGGGGAACAGCTCTGGAAGCTGCAGGAAATGGGAGCAGCCAGCTGGAACTGCCACTCGGCTGCCGCCCAGCCACAGCACGCCTCTCCGGCTGGGAGAGTCCTCCCCAGGTCACCCCACAGAAGGGCTGGGGACAATGAGATGAGGTTCACCGGGGCCAAGTGCTGAGTCCTACCCTTGGGTCACAACAAGCCCAAGAACATTCCAAGCTGGGGGCAGAGTGACTGGAAACTGCCTGGTGGAAAAGGGCCTGGGGGAAGTGTTGGTTGACAGCACCCAGAGATGCACCAGGGTGTGCCCAGGTGGACAAGGCCACCAGCATCCTGGTTTGGATCAGCAACTGTGTGGCCATTGGGACGAGAGCAGGGATTGTTCCCCTGTACTGGCCATTGGTAAGGCCACGCCTTGAATCCTGGGTTCCAAGAAGGACATTGAGGGGTTGGAGCAAGTCCAGGGAAGGGTAACAAAGCTGGTGAAGGTCTGGAGAACAGGGATGGTGAGGAGCAGCTGAGGGAACTGGGGCTGCTCAGCCTGGAGAAAAGGAGTTTGAGGGGACACCTTCTGGCTTCTTGCCACACCCAACCATCCAGCTGGCTCCAGTCCTCTTGTCTCTACACCTCCTTCCAAGATGCCTCCATCTTCCCCAGCTCTGGGGCAGGGACCTGCTTTCCCCTTGCCAAGGTCTGGGCACTGCAAAGAGACGAATGGCAGCAGAAGCTGCTGCTCTGCTCCCAGAGGTTCACAATCGTTTGGTGGCCACTTCTGCTCATGAATGAACAACACTAAGAGCAGCTGGCCCCTGGGGAAGCCTTCCTGCTGGAATCCCTCTAAATGCATCACTTCCCAGGTCCCCCGTGGAGATGTCTCCACAAGCAGAACCTGCTGCAGGCTGCATGGGAGTAAAACATGCTGAATTTTGTAACCATCCCATCTCACTCCCTTCTCCAGGAGAGCAACGGAGGCCCAAGCTCAGAGGGCTGCACCAAAGCATCAGCACAAAGCCCTGCGTCCTGCCTCCGTCCTGCCTTAGACCATGGAAGGAGTTGCAAAAGCAGGAGAAAGAAGCAGAGCAGTTTCTGGGATGCTTCTCTTAGAGGGTTGCATCCATACAGAACCAGAAAATCTGGCTCAGCCACTCAGGGCCCCTTCCCACCTCATCATCCCAACTGAGCCCTTGTTCATGTCCCATCACTGCTCTGATGCCTCCTGGGACGGGCAGACTGGCATGCATGGCACACATCACAGACATCCTGGTGTGGGGCAGCAGGGTTGGCAGGTCCCCATTCACTGGTGGAATGCACTTGGGTTCCACTGTGCTTGGAAACTCCACCATGGGGAGCCCAGCCTGTGTGAAAAGTCTTCTCCTCACCTTCTGGGACCTGAGGGGATTGAAGTGTTCAGGACTGGGTGGGCAGTGAGTATCCACTGCAACAAAGTCCTGGAATCATGGACTGGTTTGGATGGGAAGAGACCTTTCCAGTCCATCCAGTCCAACCCCCTGCAGTCAGCAGGGACATCTGCAACTAGAGCAGGCTGCTAAGGGCCCCTGACAGCCTGACTCAGAATGGCTCCAGGCATGGGGCATCTCCTGCCACTCCAGGCAGCCTGGGATAGGTTCTCAGGGTCAAACATCTCTCCCTTCTCTCTAGTCTACATCTCCCTCTTTTGTTTCAGACCATCACCCCTTGTCCTGTTACAACAGGCCCTGCTCAAAAACCTGTCCCTGATTTCTGATTGTCCTCTTTATGCCCCCAAAGGCCACCCGAAGCCTGGAGCCTTCTCTTCTCCAGGCTGAACAGCCCCAGCTCTCTCTGCCTGGCCTCACAGCAGAGTGCTTCCAGCCCTCCCAGCACTGCCATGGCCTCCTCTGGCCCCGCTCCAACAGGTCCATGTCTCTGCTGTGCTGAGGACACCAGAGGTGGCCCCAGCACTGCAGATGAGGTCTCAGCAGAGCACAGCAGAGATGCAGAATCCCCTCACTGCCCCTGCTGCCCACACTGCTGGGAATCAGCCCAGGACACAACTGGGGCTGGTCTGGGAGCACTCAGTGCCAGCTCATCTCCAGCTGTGCCCCCCACCGCACCCCCAAGTCCTCCTCCTCAGGGCTGCCCTCCGTCCATCACTCCCAGCCTGTGTGCTGCCAGGGGCCACCCCAAAGCGTGAGCAGGACCTTGCCCTTGGCCACGCAGAACCCCACGAGATGCCCTCCCTCCCCGCTTCCACAGTCGGCCTTCTCCCGGCGCCGGCTGCCCAGCCCTGCCGCGGAGGCTGCGGGCCGTGGCGCGCTGCCCGCACAGCCGTGGCTGGCACACCGCCGCCCTGTGGGGCTGGCCGCGGCAGGGCTGGGAGCGCCGGCGGGCAGGGGCAGGTGCCACATCGATCTGTCAGCGCCGGGTGACGAGCTGATCGTGTTTTCTGCTCGCATTCCGCTGTCTGCCCGCATTAGCAGCCGGGCTGCTCCCAGCGCCCAGCCAGGGCTCGCAGATCTAATCACCCACCCATGGCTGGGCATCAGGAGGTGGTGATTCAGCGTGGAAATGCCTCACGAGCAGGCAATCGGAGAGCTGTTTGGGTTGGAAAAGACCTCTAAGATGAGACAGGCCAACCATCAACCCAACACCACCACGGCCTTTGCGCTTTGTCCCCAAGTGCCACGTTCTCCAACACCCCCAGGGATGGCGACTCCACCGCCTCTCTGGGCAGCCTGACCACTCTTGCAGGAAAGAAATTGTTCCTCCTGTCCAGCCTGAACCTCCCCTGGCACAATTTCAGGCCATACGTGTGTGGTGTACAGAGCCACGGGGCTGTAACTAACAGAGCTGGGCAATACCTGCTCTGGGTTGGGACCAGAGCTACCTGGGCTAGAGGAGGAGCCAGGAGGTCAACGGCTCTGCTGGACACCAAGAAGTGGCTCCACAAGGCTTTAACTGAGCAGTGAGGGTGAGGAGACGCTGGATCGGGTTGCCCAGGGAGGTTGTGGAAGCTCCCTCCCTGGAGATGTTCGGGGCCGGGTTGGATGAGACTTTGAGCAACCTGGGCTAGCAGAAGGTGTCCCTGCCCGTGGCAGGGAGTTGGAAGTAGATGATCTTCAAGGTCCTTTCCAACCCAAAGCATTCTGTGATTCTACGGCCCTATGAATCAGGACCTGGGGAGAAGCAGAGAGCTACTCAGGAAGCTTCTCCCACCCTGAGTTGTTTAGGGGAGGGACTTCTCATTTAGGAGGATGTTTTAAATCCAGCCCATGCCAATTAATTTCTGCCTGAACCAGGAGAACATTGGGTGCTGGCAGACCCCAAACTCCTTTGAAAAGAACCTGCTTTGCTTTGCAGCAGCTGGCCCCAGAGGATCCAGTCACTGGACCCTACACTCAGCTCCTTTCTGCTCTGCAGAGCCTGAGCCATCCGTGTGCAGAATCGTAGAATCATAGAATGGTTTGGATTGGAAGGGACCTCCAGAGGTCATGTAGTCCAACCCCCTGCAGCCAGCAGGGACATCCTCCACTAGATCAGGCTGCTCAGAGCCTTCTTGAAGTAGATGTTGAATATCTCCAGGGATGTGGCCTCAACTACCTCCCTGGGCAACCTGTTCCAGTGTTCCTCTGCCTTTATAGTAAAGAACTTCCTCCTAAAGTCCAGCCTAAATCTCCTCTTCTCTGATTTCAAACCTCTGCCCCTCGTCCTGTCACTGCAGGCCTTTGGAAACAGTCCCTCTGCAGCCTTCTGGTAGGTTCCCTTCAGGTACTGGAAAGCCACTATTAGGTCTCCCCAGCATCTCCTCTTCAGGCTGAACACCCCAGCTCCAGAGGTCCCCTCTGTGCCTCCCACGCAGGACACCACATCCCACAGCTCCCAGTAGTATGTCTGGGATTATCCCAAGGAGTCAGTGGGAAGCTGGGGAGACTGAGCCACCACCTCCCACACCAAGAAAGGCTCTAAAAATAAGCTTTTCATCCCCTTGCATCCTGTCAAAGCTTTAAATAGCTGTTTGGAGTTAGGTGGTGAAAGCTGTGGAGCTCCAATCACTTCTGACAACTTGGGAGCCAAAAATAAGTGGGAATGAGGAAAGAGAAGGAGCCTGTCCCTCACTGAGGCCACCAAGGAGAAGCACTCATGGACAGAGCCCACAGCCACCATGGAGCTGGTGACCATCAGGTGCTTCTGGGCATGAGGAGTGAAAGTGTGGCATCCTGCCCGTCACCCCGGGGTGGTGACCTCAACACTGCCTGCCTGTGCCTGGCCTGGTGCAGGTTCTTCCATCCTCAAAAACATTACCCAGCGAATTCCAGAGTCACTCCAAGGAGGATACTGAGGAGCTGGAGCAGGTCCAAAGCTGATGAAGGGTCTGCAGAACAGGGATGGTGAGGAGCAGCCAAGGGAGCTGCCTTGGGAATTGTTCAGCCTGGAGAAAAGGAGGCTGAGGAAAGACCTTCTGGCTCTCTACAACTCCCTGAAACTCCCTTGGCTTGGAACCAGACAGGGTTTGGTCTCTTCTCCCAAGGAACAAGAGACAGGACAAGAAGAAATGTGCTCAAGTTGCCCAAGGGAAAGTTTAGGTCAGGCACAAGGAACAATTTCTTCCCCTTGAGGGTTGTCAAGGCCTGTCCCAGGCTGCCCAGTCCTCATCCCTGGAGGACTTTCAAAGCTGAGTACATGTGGTGCTGAGGGACATGTTTGGTGGTGACCTGGCAGTGCTGGAGGAACAATTGGACTTCTGGAAGGCTTTTCCAGCCCAAACAGCTCCCTGACTCTATAAAAAGCCTCCTCTGTGCTGCGCAGCAGCAGCCAGAGCTGTCACCATATCTGCCTTCCTACACATCCACCCCAGGACAGAGGTGACTCCTGCATGGTGCAAGTTTGGCCCCATCGGTGCTGCCAGCGGTGGGGCTGGCCCGAGCTGTGCCAGCCCACACTGTGCCCTGGCCTGTGTGCCAGGCTGTGAGCAGTCGCCGCTCGCGGCCCTGCCAGAAATACTCTGCTCTCCTGTGCGCTGAACTTTGATCTTTTATTCAATTCTCATCCTTCCAGAAAGCCCAGACACAGAAAGGATGTCCTGACACTCTCCAGCAGGGAGGAGCTGCCAGCACTGACCCTGCTGCAAGCCCGTGGAAAGCAGAATCATGCAATCACTCAACTGCTTGGATGGAAGAGACCTTGAAGCTCATGGAGCCCAACAGCTACCCTGGCACTGCCAGGGAACCACCAAACCAGGTCCATCAGCACCACATCCCCATTGCTTTGAAACCCCTCCAGGAATGAGGACTCCACCTCTAAAGAACAGTGAGACTCCAGGGCCAAATATTTCTGGATTTATAAGCTTTGGAGGAGCCTCCCCAAACATTGGGGGTGGGCAGGGAGTGGTGGAGCATCTGACCCTTGCCATGGGCTCAAGCCAGGCTCTGCTTGCTGGCATCATGGGAAGGACCAGCAAGATACAGCTCAGCTACCTCCTCTTCAAACACCTGAGGAGGAAGGGATGGGGCGGGGGGAGAGTTTATCCCAAATCCATGACACTTCTCACCCAGTGCTGGGCTCCATCTGCCCCTCACTGTGGCTGCCCTGACCCCACAGAAGATCACCAACCTCTCCTGGAGGAGAAACCTCTCAGGAGCTCTGTTACTGCTCTGCTGAGCCAGGTCACTGTGGGGAGCTGACTCCCAAACATCTGCCTAGGTGTGGAGCAGGATGTAGGACTGGTGGGACAAGGCTGGATTTGTAGAGAGTGATTGGCATTGGAATGGGCTGCCCAGGGAGGTGGTGGAGTCGCCATCCCTGGAGGTGTTCAAGAAAAGCCTGGATGAGACACTTAGTGCCATGGTCTGGTTGACTGGACAGGGCTGGGTGCTAGGTTGGACTGGATGTGCTTGGAGGTCTCTTCCAACCTGGTCGATTCTATGATTCTATGATTGTGCAGGATGAGGATGAGCATGAGCATGAGGATGAGGATGGTGTCACTGTCAGGGTGGGAACAGAGGGAGATGGTGCTGGGAGAGAATCAGCTGGAGCTGGTGGCTCATGAAAGGCAAGAAGTGATGTGGGTAGGTGTTAGCTCTGTCCCATGAAGATGGTTGGCATCTGGCTGGTGTGACAGCCCTTCTGATGGCATGTGCCAGCATACAGGCAGGTCTGGTGGGATCTGTTCACCTGAGGCTCCAGCACTCTTGTCCATGGCTGTATCCATAGAATCACAGAATTCCGCCTTGGTGGGGCTGGAAGGGACTTCTGGACATCTTCCAGTCCAACCACCCTGCTATAGCAGAGGCACCCACAGCAGCTTGCCCAGCACCACAATGCCCAGGTGGGTTTGAAAGTCTCCAGAGCTTCTCAAGAAGCACTCATGCTAAATTAGGACCAACCTTGCCCTCTCCTCTCTCTCCAGTACCTGGTGGTGGGGAAACTCAGCACCCAAGGCCCAGCACCCTTGGTGCTGGGATGGACTCTGCCACCCAGCCTCTGCTTTGGGTGCTCCACCCAAGCCCTGCAGCACATCAGCTGCGCTGAGAGGCAGCTGCTGCTGTCGGCTGTCAGGAGGACGTGTCCCACAACAACGGAACAATGTGGAGGTGAGAATGAAACTTAATCATGGATAATGTGCTCCCAGGGGAGGAGGTGCCAAGTGAAGGATGTGGCACAAGCAGTTGCAGCACTGCAGAGCTGGCAATTCAGAAACCTCACAAAATTCAGAGCTTCCAAACCCACCTGGACATTGTGATCCTGGGCAAGCTCTGTGGATGACCCTGGTGGGACAGAGCAGTTGGATTAGATGATCTCTGGAGATCCCTTCCAACACACAGGGAGCTCAGGCAGCCAGGCAAGGAAAGGTTCCAGTGATACCACAGCATTTCAATCCATAATACCCACCAAGGAGTGCCACATCCACCACCTGTGTCCTCCCCAGGCCTTGCTCAGGTGTTAAGATTTAATCATTACCCAACTGCCCACCCCTGGCACCCTGTGGGGCTGGAGCACCTCCAGGCAAAGGCTTGAACAGAGAGATGTGCCCAAAGCCAACCTGGCACATTCCATGGGAGCTGTGGTCCTGCTCTGGTCAAGAATCAAGGGTGGTGAGACCCTGGCACCAGTTGCCCAGAGATGCCCTACCCCTGGACTCATTTCAGATCGTGTTGTTTGTGAGCAGCCTGCTCTAGTTGCAGATGTCCCTGCTGGCTGCAGGGGGTTGGACAGAATGAACTAGAAAGGTCCCTTCCACTCAAACCAGTCTGGGATTCAACCCTCCCGGGGCTGGGACACTGGGTGGAAGGATCCTGGGCAGCACCCTCACCCTCCTCATCTTGGTGGCCCAAGGAAAGCTATGCCCAGTGCTGGCCTGCAGCTCCTTCAGCACACCCGGAGCAGCCCAAGCAGCTCTTCCCTTTGCCTTCCCCATGCTGTGGGGGAGCTGTGCCATGTGCCAGCACTGAGGGGTTGGCAGTGCCCATGCCCACTGTGCAAATACCACAGCGATTTTCCTGGTGAATAACCAACACACACAGTGCTGGCAGCAGGCTGGGCACAGGTTGCAGGATCCCAGATGTTCCCAGCGCCACTCCAGTGCCAGGACACATCACGGGTGTCACACCAAGACCTCTGGATGCCATCCACCAAGGTGCCAGGGGAGGGTGACTCTGGGTGTCCCAGCCTGGATGTGAAGCTGTGTCAGATTGGACAGGTTTGGCTCCTCAGCTCACATCCGAGCCCTGCTCCACGCCAGGGCAGTGCCAGGGCCGGTGCCCCACAATGGGACACTGCTGCTGGCAGCCTCCATCAGTGCGGCAGCCTAGGCCCAGGTAAGAGCCGTGCCAGGACCGTGCCGTGTCAGACACACAGAGGCCATAGAGCAGGTGACATCCAGCGGCTGCGGGGAGCAGTGCAGCCCCACTGCCACCGTGGCCACCAGCGCCCTGGCACTCACACCCAGCACGTTGGCCTCACCAGCCTCAGGCATCTCGCCGGGCTCCGTGGCTCTGAGCAAAGCCAGATGATGCTTGAGGGGTGGCACGGATGTGGGTGGGCTGCTCGTGGGCAGCTGCCACGCTGGCAGGGACAGGGGCGATAGGGTCTGGAGCCTGCAAAGCTCTGGCACAGCCCTGACTGTGCCCTGCTGCTCCCCAGTGAGCTCCCACCGAGGTGCCCTTCAGAGGCTGGCACCTCCCAGTGCCCTCGCTGGACGCAGTGGGTGCTGGAAGAGCTCTTCCTCCTCCACCCTGCACTGGCAGGATCCAGTAACGCCCAGCTGAGCTGCTGGGGGAGCACAGGGACAAGGGACACGCGTGGACACAGCGCGGCTCCTGCGGGACTGGCGCTGGCACGGGAGGCTGGGATCCCCCCAGGCACCAGTGGGGACAGTGGGATGCCCACGCCAAGTCAAGACCAGTGAAAACCAGTCAGAAAACAGCCCTGAACTGGAGCCAGGGGGAGTCTCATCTGCATCCTGGAGTACCTGCTGGCACGGGGCTCCCCAGGCAGGATGGACATGCCAGGGCCGGGGTCACCAGCAGGTCCAGCTGCTGGAGCAGGAGGCACTGGGAGGTATTTGCAATTTCCTCCCACCGGGGACCTTCTCCCTGCCTCTCTCCGGAGAACTTCCCCTCCCTCCGGGCACCGCTTTAATAACAGCGCGGCGCGGGGCGGGGCGAGGGGGGAGAGCGCAGAGGACCCCATGGATGGGGCACCAGTGACCAGAGCTCCTCTGCACCAAGACCTCTTCTCCAGCCTCCCGTGCGTCCCACACCTAGGCCCCTTAGCAGCTGGGACCCACTGGGAGGGCTTGTCCTGAGCCCCCCTGCCCCCTTGTCAAGTGAGGGTTGTGTCAAAGGAGCTGGGACCTGATGGGACACCCCAACCCCATAGAGCAGGACCTGGGGGGACACCACATGGCTGCAGAGCTGGGACCTGAAGGGATACCCCGATCCCAGAGAGCAGGACACCCCAAAAACAGAGCAGCCTTCTGCTGGTCCAGTGGCAGCTGCAGGCACTGGTGTGTCAGCACCGGGGGGGCTGTTCTCAGGGGACACCTCAACTCCCCCTTGCCAGAATGCCCCTGCTGCTGCCCTCACCCCAGAGCAGTGTTGCTGGGGGACAGAATGTCCCTCAGTGTGACCTCCCTCCTGGTACTGCCCAGCACCCCGTGGCCACCATGCTGGCACAGTGGATGAGCAGCTCTGCCAGGAGACCCAGGCTGGGGCCATGTTTACTCTGAGCCCAAAGCTCCCATCACTCACAGCTGCTCAGTTACAGAACCACCAAGCCTGCTTTGTGCTTCTCCACCCAGGTGAAAGGCTTGGCTCTGGCCACAGCCTGTCCCCAGGCTTTGTCTGGCCCAGCTCCTCCAGCTTTCCCATCGTACTGGGATGGTGGCACCCAGGCCAGGCAGGTGGCAGTGCCATGGGAGCCACTGGTGTGGTCAGTGATGATGTGGGGTTGAAGATTCTCTAGGATGGAGCTTGAGGCTCTTGTTAAAGCTCAGGCTCCTCCAGGAACTGTTCCACACTGTTCCACAACTGTTCCACACTGCCACGAGGAAGAATCATGGAGCTGTCTGGGTTGGAGGAGACTTTCCACACTGTGGAGTCCAACCATCAATTCATCTCTGACAAGTCACCACCAAACCATGTCCCTTAGCACCACATCTCCATGGCTTTGAAAAATCCTCCAGGGATGGGGACTGGGAAGCCTGAGCCAGACCTTGACAACCCTCAGGGGCAAGGACCTATTCCTTGTATCCAACCCAAACCTTCCATGGGGCAACTTGAGGCCGTTTCTTCTTGTTTTGTTCCTTGGGAGAGGAGACCAACCTCTGCCTGGCTCCAACCTCCTTTGACTTGTAGAGAGCCAGAAGGTCTCCCTTCAGTCTCCTTTACTCTAGGCTGAACCCCAGTTCCCTCAGCTGCTCCTCACCAGCCCTGTTCTCCAGACCCTTTACCAGCTTCCTTGCCCTCCTCTGGACCTGCTCCATCGCCTCAATGTCCTCCTTGGAGTGAGGGCCCAAACCAACCTCACATTTGGAGGTGCAGCCTCCTCAGAGCTGTGGGTCATGCCCTGGCTGGGGCAGGGGCTGCTGTTTGGGCACAGAGTGTTGTGGGATCCTCTTGCAGCCCTTTGATGTTACCCCAGGTTGTTGCACCCCCTGCTCAACACCACCATCCACAGCAGCGCAGGCAAGATTGTCACTGTCACCCCCTCTCCTCCATGGAGGCACAGGGTGGGGCACACCCCGAGGCAGGGTGAGGCATGAGGGATAGTGCCGGAAGCCTCAGCAAGATGTCATGCAGGGAAACATCTGCCTCCTGTCCTCCTCCTCTGGCAGATGTTCCAGAGGGAACAGTTTGTACCTTTCAGAGCCAGACTCTGGACATGACCTCATCCCACAGCCCACAGCCCTGTCCAGCTCTGAGCCAGGGAACCCAAGGGATCTGCACAAGGCTCTTCCTGGGCACCTTACCTGTCCCTGGAAGGACTTGGTTAACTCTGGGCAGGACAAACATTCCCAGATGTGTTCTCCATGGAGAGGGAGGCTGGAATGTGGGTCAGCAGCACGTGACTGGGGTTCTGAGTGTGTTTGCACAGCAGCAGAAGCTTGCAGGAGCTGCTCGAGGGCTTCATGTGCCCCTGGGCACAGCCACCAGCCAGACCACTGCTCTCTGAAGTGATGGCTTCAGCTGAGCCACCTCAAAGTGCGGAGAGACCAAGGGGCACTTCACTGAGTTCACCAGGGCTGACACCACCTCTTTGTCATTATGGTGGAAAGCAAACCTGGACCAAGGGAAAAATCAAAGCTGCAGTTGTGCTGAGCTGATGGTGACAGAGGCCACGAAGTGCCCCCCAGATCATGAGCTGGTGGTGATGGATGCCATGAAGCCCTCCCCCCCAGCTCACTGTTCCCTAACAAAGGAACTAGGCAAAAGCTTTTCATTTTGGGGAAAAATTTCCACCTCAAAGTCCCTCTGTGCTTGTGCCCAGCCTGGGGAAGGGTGGCAAAGCCCTCAGGGAGTGGTGAGTGAGGGGAAGGGAGAGGCTGGGGTGGTGGGGGAGGACAGTGACCCGGAAGGAAGACACAGGACATCGGTATCGACAGCTGCTTTGGTGACTCCTCCCTTCCCTGCAGACCTTTCTTGCTGCTACCTTCAAACCCTGTTTCCATCAGCGGTGCAGACAGCATGGCAGCATGGCATCAGATGTGCCAGCCCTGGGGCACCCAGCACGGGCTCTGCCACCCACCTGCCGCTCCACAGAACTGCTGTGGGGGTCCTTAGAGCCAGCAAGGACCCTTGGCTGTGGCGCTGGCCTCATTTCAGCCCAAATGTACTTGTAGTAGGTCCCCAGGAGCCAGCACGGTGCTGGGTGACCAGGGGCTGAGGCTGCTGCTGGACCAAGTTCACCAACTTGCCATCACCACTGAGCTTTGGTGATCACCAGGACCAGATCCCACCATGCAGAGGTGCCCCCATCCTGGGGGGACATTGCTCCCACCTCGGGTATGCCCAGAGCAGTGACACCAAAGGACAGAAGGACCCTGGCCAAGGCAGAAGCACCAGCTTGGCATCACCCTCTGTGCAGCTCTGGAGGGGTCCTGCGGGTTTGTTTGCTGCTGACTCATGCCAGGAGAAGATCTCTGGTGGAACCCAACATTCCCTTGCCCTTGAGAGGGCCCTGGCAGGCTCACACACGCCCAAGCTGGGGAGTGGAGATCTGGATTCCTCAGCTCCAGCCTCGGCTGCCCTGGAGCTTTCACAGGAGGGGTTGGGGTGCTCCAGGGCTAGGGCTGGTCCTGGTCCCCCACCCAGCCCACTCCACCTCCTCTATATGCCTCACTGATCAGGGTAGACCAGGCATGTGCCCACCAGAATGGACCAGGCCGGGCCACTCTTCTTGAGAGTGATGAGGAGGAAGAATCACTCATGAGAGGGAAAGGAGATGTGGGGGCAGCTGCCCTGGGCCATGGGATAGGGGTGGCACCACGGGCAGAGGGACCCCATCTTCGCCATGCAATATTGACAAAGCGAGCAGGGCTGGGGGCGATGGACCTATTCCAGCTACCCACTCTGGGGTTCTTTGGCCTTTTGGAAAGGAGGTACCCTCAGCCCACCCCCCAGAGCAGGGTGGGCAGCAGCCACTGAGGCCTTTCTGCAGTGTCAGGCGAATCGTCTCTGCCATTCCTGGAGCTTAATCCCCTGGCCATGGCGCAGAGGCCGGTCCCACCCCGCAGGGAGGGGACTGAGGTTATGAAATTTGTGAATGGGGAGTGTCTGGGGCGCTGGAGCAGAGGCAGCCCAGCAGGCAGAGGCCACTCGCACCCCAGGCTCCCAGCACCGCGGCGCTGCCACCTTCTCGCCCGCACCCGAGCCAAGGCGGAGAAGAGGCAGCTGGTGATGCCCAACCCTTCCTTCCATGCCGTGCTGCCTGACCTCACTTCTTGCCTTTTCTATCCTAAATCTCTAGGGGGGAGATGACTCCAGAGGCCATCCTCATTCCCTTATCACTTTTCCAGCCCAGCTTCTTCTCTCTAACTGTTGGACGGAGAACTGATAAGGGTATGCGAGTGGCATGAGCGGCGTCCTGGGCTGTCCCCAGGCTGTCCCCAGCTGCCTGCTTGCTGTGCTGCAGATGCTGACTCTAACTAAAGCCACCTGCACAGCAAAAGGAAGGGTTAAAGCAACATCTTTTTTTCCATTGGGAGCCAGCAGGTCCTGTCCTGGGGGCTTTTTTTTCCTTCTCTCTCTTTGCAGCATCTCCAGCCTCTATGGTGGTGGCATCCACGGCAAGTCCCTGGCGGGAAGACACCTGGTTTTAACCCAGGTCTGGACAGCCCCCTTGGGGACAAGGGGTCCTGAGGTGCTGTTTGAGCGTGGGGTAGTTTGGTTCTGTTTCAGAGGAGGTCGCCTAGAGCTCTTCAGAGTTGGGGTCAGGAGTAGCTGTGGAAGTAAGAAGTAAGTGTTGTGTGAGAGCAGGACCGCCAGGCTCCACCTGCATCCAGAACTGGTCGGGTTAAGTTCTTTATCCCCATATTCACCCCATTTTAAGGGTGGGTGCTCAACCCACAGCCCGTGGAAGGACCTGCGTTGCCTCTCCCCCTGAGCCGGAGCAGCAGAGCTGGGATTTAGGGAAGGAAACCAAAGCCTAAGGTAAGGAGATGTCTGCTGGGCACAGCCCATGTGGTGCTGGCACCCAGCATCGGGGTCCTGTTGGAGCACAGGGACCCCACCAAGTCCAGGGTCATTGGGGGTCCTCTGGGGCTGGCTGTGTCCCACAAAGTGCTTCTGGAAAGCATCTGGGATTCCCTACGCATTCCCAGCGTCTTTGTCCCAGTTTCCAGCTACCTCAGACGGTCAGAACTTCCCCATCCCCATCAAGGTGTCCTGCACAGAAGGGGGATCTGGAAGGGTTGTTCCACATTGCCAAGCCCATGCTGGCACAGCAGTGTCCAAGGTGCTGCCCTGCTCCCCCACGATTTCACCCAGGCACAGGTCCCAGAGGATCCTGGATGTGCCATGAGCCCCATGGACACTGGGGAAGGGGCAACCCTGGCACAGACAGCGCCTGCTCACAGCTCCCTGCTCCTCTTGAGACTTGAGGAGGGAGGGGTAGAGTTACTTGGGGCTCAGTGTCCCAAGTCCCCTCAGTTTCCAGCTACCTTCATGGGGGCAGGGACCAACATGGCCGAGGCAGCTCCATGTCAGCCACCATGACCATCTGGGGAGGGGATGGACCACCTGAGCCAAACAACCCAAAGTCTGCCCAGAGATTCCTGCTTTCAGAGCCTGGGTCCCATCCTGACCCAGACATGGATAGGGAGTTGGAGGCACAGCACCAACTTGGGAGTCTTGGTACCCCAGGCACTGGCTCAGGCTACCAGGGAGTGATGGAGTTGCAATCCCTGGGGGGGTTTAAAAGATATTTGGATGAAGAGCTGAGAGACGTGGCCCAAGAGTTGTGTGCAGAGAGATGTTGGACTGCATGATCTTGAGGTTTCTTCCAACCAGGCAATTCTGTGATCCTCAACATCCCCCCAACAGCTGGTCTAGGGGTTGGGGTGCTCCCAAACCTGGGGTGGTCCCAAAGCCAGGGTGCTGCCTGGACCCCCCAGCCCTGCCTCAGCTGCCACCAGCGCTGGGTTCTTCAGAGATTCACAGAATCCTGGAAGGGTCTGAGTTGAAAGGGATCTTAGAGATCCTCCAGTTCTAACCCCCTGCCGTGGACAGGGACATCTCCCACTAGCCCAGCTTGCTCAAGACTTCATCCAACCTGCCCTCGAACACCTCTAGAGAGGGGGCACCCACGACCTCCCTTAGCAACCTATTCCAGTATCTCACCACCCTCGCTGTAAAGAATCGCTTCCTAATTTGCCAGCTAAGAGCTCCGGGAGCTGGGATCAGGCTAGGGACAAGCGCTATGGTTCTCACGGCCGCTTCTGCATGAGGGGTTGGGTGTTGGGACAGGACCTCATCTGATCCCTCTCCAAACAGAGCCGCCGGCGATTGTCGGTGCGCATTTGGCGGCGGCCCGCGGCGGGGGCAGCTGAGCCGTGAAACGCGGGCTTAGGGCGGCTGGAAAAGTCCTGAGGCAGACGAATTCCAGCCCCGGCCCTGTCCTGGCCGTGCCTCGGGGATGCCAGGGGGAGGGCGATGGCTGAGCCAGCACCGCGTGGTCACCGCTGCCTGCCCGGCGCACGTCAGCCTCAGATTGGATCCGTGAGGAGGAAATTCCTCTGCTCCGGAGACAAACAGAGGCCGGATATTTGCTGAGTGCCCCGGCGGACATCAAAAGCTCCACCAGGAAATTTCACTCGGCAGAGAAATTAAAGCCGGCGGCGGCAGAGCTCCTGCCCCGTGACCCCGGCATGAGGCCGGCTGCGGGCACACGCCTGTGCCACAGCCCAGCCCGGCCGCCGGCCCGCCGCTCCTGCCTCCTCGCCCGCCCCACCGCAGCTGCTGTCTTTGCTGCAGGAGGTGACCCCAGGTCTAGCAGAGCTCTGGGAGAGCTTCCACGGGAAGCATTACCATGGGTGGGTCACGAGTTGCAGTGGGTGACAATGAGTTTAAGAGGGACAGGGATCTGCTGGAGAGGGTCCAGCAGAGAGCTACGAGGATGATGAGGGGACTGAAAAACTGCGTGATGAGGCGACGAGGCACCTGGGGCTGTTTAGTCTGGAGAAGAGAAGACTGAGAGGGCATTTAATGCATGTTTATAAACACCTGAAGGCTGGGGGCCAGGAGAGGGGGGACAGGCTCTGCTCACTTGCTCCCTGGGATAGGACAAGGAGCAGTGGGTGTAAGCTGCAGCACAGGAGGTTCCAGCTCAACACAAGGGGGAACTTCTTTACTGTAAGGGTCACAGAGCACTGGAACAGGCTTTCCAGAGGGGTTATGGAGTCTCCTTCTCTGGAGACTTTCAAGGCCTGTCTGGATGCTCCTGTGTGATCTGTGCTAGATTATGTGGTCCTGCTCTGGCAGGACTCGATGATCTCCTTGGGCCCCTTCCAACCCCTAATATCCTGTGATGCTGTGAGTGCTGCTGGGTGGTCATGAGTGGTTGTCGATCATGGGTAGCCATCACGTGGTCATTGGTAGTTACAGATGGTCATGGACATGGGTGGACATGGGTGGACATGGCATGCCCCTGCCAAAATGTGACCCCATCCTCTGCAGCCACACCCGTAGTGTTGCCAGGCTGCCTGTATGGACATGGACATGGGCATGAGCAGCCTGTGCCCTGCTGGCATCACCTCCATGAGCTGGACTAGCCTTGAGCTCCACGAATGGAGGTAAGAGGGTGGGAGAGCAGTTTTGGGAAAGCAGGTGGCTACCCTGGCACTGATGAGGCTGTGCCTTAGTGCCTGTGGGCTCTGCCAGCCCCAGCCATGCCAATTGACAGCTCTTGCAGTCCATCCTGGCACCCAGTGGTGCTGGTGTTTGGCCACAGACAGTGCCTGCCAAGCACGGTGCCCTCACCACGCCCCAAGAGCCTTGCGCCGAGGAGGGGGAGCTGCGCCACGAGGAAGCCTCCCCTCCCAGCTCTGGCAGGAGTGAGCCACCCCCACAGCCTTGGCACAGAGCTAATTGCAGGTTCTTACCCAGCGCTGTCATTAAATAGGAGCTGCTGCTTCCGACAGGCGTGCGGGCATAGGATCCTGGAGCAGCACCCACCCCCTGCCTGCACCACTCCTCACCTGCCTGCACCTGCCATGAGCTACTATCAGCACTGTGTCATTGACATGGCAGAGGTGCCACAGAATCATAGAATCACTGAATGGTTTAGGTTGGAAGGGACCTCAAAGTTCATCCAGTTCCAACCCCCCACCATAGGCAGGGACACCTCCCACTAGAACAAGTGGCTCAAGGCCTCATCCAACCTGGCCTTGAACACCTCTAGGGAGGGAGCAGCCACAACCTCTCTGGACAACCTGTGTCAGTGTCTCACCACCCTCACTGGAAAGAGCTTCTTCCTAACATCCAGTTTAAATCTCCTTCTGTCATTTTGAACCTGTTAGTCCTCATCCTGTCATTACAAGACCCTGTAAATAGTTCCTCCCCACCCTTCCTGTAGACTCCCTTCAGATACTGGAAGGTCACTATAAGGTCTTCTTGAAGCCTTCTCTTCTCCAGGCTGAAGATCCCCCAGCTCTCATAGCCTGTCCTCATAGCAGAGCTGCTGCAGCCCTCTGAGCATCTCTGTGGCCTCCTCTGGACTCTCTCCAACAGTTCCATGTCCTTCTTGTGTTGGGGGCTCCAGAACCGCACACAGGACTCTAGGTGGGCTCTGACAAGAGCAGAGTAAAGGGGGAGAATCCCCTCCCTTGCCCTGGTGGCCATGCTGCTCTTGCTGCAGCCATCAGCATCATATCACAGCCACAGCAGAGATGGCAAAGGGGCCATGGACATCATATCATGTGTGTGGCAGAGGTGCCATCAGCATTGTGTCATGGCCATGGCAGAGGTGCTATGTGTCTGGTACCACAGTGGTGACATGATGTCCACCATGAAGATGCCAGCCTTTGGCTGCCCATCTCCAGCCACAACAATGAGCTTTCTACCAGATAGCATGGCACAGCCACTCATAAGCAATCTTGTGACCGAGGCAGCTGCAGAGCTATTGAACCTACATAGGACAGAATCACAGAAGTGTTTGGGTTAGAAAAGACCTCTAAGGTCATTGAGTCCAACCATAAACCCAACACCCCACAGCCATTAAACCATATCCCCAGGTGCCATGTCCACATGTTTCTTGGACCCCTCCAGGAATGGTGACTCCGTGGGCAGCCTGTTCCAGTGCCTGACCACTCTTGCAGGAAAGAAGTTTTTCCCAATTTCAGCAGATGGAATACCACAGCAATGCCCATGCTCAACTGCTACTGAGGCAGCAGGTGCCTTCAGCCAGGAACAGGACTGGGAGAGCCAGGGGGGGGACGACAAGCCAGCGGTGTGGGGCAGGAAGCACATCCTGAGCCCCACATCCTGGTCCCTCCTTTGCTGTGGGTGCCCCTGACACAGCCCTGGCACAGGCAGCAGCTGCCAGCAGCGTGGCAAGCCCTGTTCCGCCAGTGAACCCCCAAGCAGCACATCCCAGGAGCTCTCCTGGCAGCTCCCAAATTCTCCAGCACTATTTTTACCCCGCGGTTGCTATAGAGACCCCGGGACACGCTGGGTGATGCAGCCGCTTTCGGCAGCACAGCATCACCCGCTGCCGCCTGCCGCCAACGGCGTGCAAGGCAGGGGGACGCTATTTTGGGCTGAGCCCCACGAGAGCTAGAGATAGCTCAGCCCTGGAGATAACCTAGCCCCGGAGATAACCTGGTCTGGCCTGGAGATACCAAAGGGT
This sequence comes from Tricholaema leucomelas, assembly GCA_013400475.1. Classification (NCBI taxonomy): domain Eukaryota; kingdom Metazoa; phylum Chordata; class Aves; order Piciformes; family Lybiidae; genus Tricholaema lacrymosa; species Tricholaema leucomelas. Next base: position 117,155 of record WAAF01001992.1, on the reverse strand, counting down.
CCAGAGAGAGAGGGAGATGTGGACAAGGACGAGAACAGCAGCATTTAGAGTCACGGAATCACAGAACTGTGTTGGCTGGAAGAGACCTTTAAGCTCATAGAGTCTAACCATTACCCCAGCACTGCCAGGTCACCACCAAACCATGTCCCTCAGCACCACATCTCAGCGATTTTGAAACCCCTCTAGGGATGAGGATTCCACCACTGCGCTGGACAGCATGAGACAGCCCTTGGCAACTCTCAAAGGGAGCAAATTACTCCTCACATCCACCCTGAGGTGCAACTTGAGACCATTTCCTCTTGTTCCTTTGGAGAAGAAATCGACCCCCACCTGGCTCCAACCTCCTTTCAGGAAGCTGTAGAAACACAGAAGGTCTCACCTCAGCCTCCTTTTTTCTCCAGGCTGAACAGTGTCCCTCAGCTGTTCCTCACCAACCCTTTTCTCCAGGCCCTTCACCAGCTTCTTTGACCTTCTCTGGACTTGCTTCAGCCCCTCAAGGTACTTCTTGGAATGAGGTGAAGGAGAGGCTTAGATATGGGCTGCTTTGAAAAGCAGGAGGGAAAATATTGAGCTTGTCCAAGGATGTTAGGAAAGGTGTGAGTTTGCAGAGCAGGATCTGGGAGACAGGACATCAGGATTCGTGCCCAATGCCAGGCTGTGCCCAGCCTCTGTGAGCGAGGGACATGCACCAGCTGTGCTGTACAGCACCCAAAAGAGAACCAGTGCCAGCACTATGAGGCCTAAGGGAGACGGTGCCTATCAAGCTGGGGCTGTGCCAAAGTCCCACTTGTGTTTCTACCAGGTTATAGGTACCAGTATCCCCCATGATGCTGCCCCACACGTGCTGGCAGCACCTTAAGTCTGTGCCCAACTCTCCACAACCTGCCAAGGTCTAGAGCACATGTGGGTTGGCACCCACAAACCTCCATCCCAGTCTTGTCCCAGACTGGCTGGGGCTGGACACTATCTGAACACTGCTGCAATGTTCAGGATCAAACCCAGGACCTGGAGCTGCAGCTTCTCCTCCCACAGCCATCCCTGTTGCCATGGCATCCTTAGGGATGGCATGGATGCCAGTGAAGAAGATGAGAAGGTTGAAGGTAGGTGGACACGTTGTCTCTGCACAGCCAGGACAGAGCTGGGAGAGATCTTCCTGCAGCAAGCACGTCCTGTTTCTGTCCCTGTTCTATTCCTGGGAGGTCCCAGCTCTCCAGGCTAACTGGAAAGCCCTTTGCCCACCAGCCTGGTCAGAAGTGGAAGCTGCCCGAGGTGCAGGGCTGGTGTTAGCAGTACTGGTGTGACCCTGCCCCGAGCATGGGAAGAAAATAGCACCCATGGACACCTTGCTCTGGGTAATACCCAGCAAATAGTCAAGGACAGCTGTCCCCGGGTCTGCTCACTCCTGCCTTTCTCTCCTACCTGGTTAGGTTTGGGAGGTCTCCGACCACACAGGGAGCTGAATCTTGAGGATCTTCTTCGTCCTGATCAAGAGATAAAGGGTGGGGGACAAGAGGATGGGGCCGGACTCTTCTCAGCGGTGTCCAGTGACAGCACAAGGGGTAGTGGGCACGAACTGGAACCCAGAAGGTTCCATCTGGAGACGAGGAAAAAACTTCTTTGCCGTGAGGGTGCTGGAGCCCTGGAACAGACTCACCCCCACGGACCCTCATCCCAGACCGCTCCCCCCCCCGCCGGCGGATCCTCCCGCACGCCCTAACAGCGGGCAGGGACTCAGACCCACACCCCCCGAACATCGACACCCCCGCCCCACCGCTCCCCGCACCCACCCGGGGGCGGACGCAGCAGCGGGCAGCCGCGGGCAAGAGCGGGCAGCAGCGGGCAGCACGGCGGGTGACGCAGCCCCCCGGTCTGCACATAAGGGACGATGAGGGCGGGGGCACCGGGGTAGCCCCCGCACCGCCACCGGGCACCAGGAACTGGGCACCGATACCAGCACCGGCACCGGGCAGCAGGTAATGGACCGGGCACAGAGGTGGTGGACATAGAGAAGGCGCGGGGTCTCCTACCCCGGAGGTCCCTGTTACCCCTCCCGGTGTCTCGGCAGCCCTGCGGGCACCGGAGCCCGGAGGGCAGCGGGAAGGGACGAGGCTGCCCCGGGCTGGGAGGGGCTGGCGGCAGCGGGCATCGGACGCAGGTAGCAGACCCGGCAGGGTCTGTGTGGACGGGCCGGAGGGAGGGGAGTGAGGATCCGCCGCCCCGGAGTTCCCGTTACTCCCTCCGGCGCGGTGTCTCGGCAGTCCCGTGGACATCGGATCCTCGGCGGGCACCGGCGAGGGACGAAGCTGCCCCGAACTGGGACCCTTCGGTAGGACTGGGGAGCTAGGGGTGACAGCCCTCAAGAGGGGCAACTCTGGAACGAGCCGGGGGGACCGCGAGGGGAGGGGGCCAAGAGCAGCTCAGTGGTACAGCCCCGGGGAGAGGGGGAGATCCCCGCGGCGCCAGCGTCCACGGCAGGTCCCGGAGCTGCTGGATGCTCCGGCACAGGCCGGGGAGCCATTGGGAGAGTCCCAGATTGGCAGGAACTCTGGAGCAGAGTAGGGGTCAGGCAGACCCCTTTGCCCGTGGGATCTCCAGGGAAGGGCTGGGCACAGCTGGAGGGCAGAAGGTGGCAGAGAACATCAGGGAGAGCAGGGTGGCAGGACCCTGGGCACACCAGCCCAAGGGCTGTCTTTGTGCCTGGGTGGTGTTTCCGTGGTGCTCAGCACCTACTGGCACCTGGGCACAGCTCTGAGCTGCCATCTCTGCTGCGTGCATGAAGCCACCCAGGTCTCGGAGATGCAGGGACAGGTGGTCCTCAGGGACATGGGCATAGTGGGTGTGCCAAGGCCACGGAGACTTACCTGGCTGAATTGCCTTCAGCCAGCCCTTGTCAGCCCGTGCCAGGCAGTGCCAGGGTAGCACCCACCAGCACAGATGATGCCTCTTGATCCTCTAAGGCTGGTCCTGCTGCAGAAGCTGCCGTGAGCAGTAGCTGCTCCTCCACGAGGCAATGAAGGTCTTCAGGCAGTGTGGCTCCCACCGCCTCACGTGTCTTTCAGCAGTAAGGACATGAAGCCCATGAAGCCATGGCAGATGCCCAGGCTGGCTTCAGCACGCTCTGCATCGCAGCCCCAGCACCCATGTCTCTGAGGACCATCAGTACCCTGCAGCTCTCAAACTCAGTGGGCCCCACACACTTGATAGAAGTGGCAGCTCAGAGCCATGCCACTCAGGGACCAACAGATGCTCAGCACCACAGAAACATCACCACATCTTCAGTGGAAACCCTTTCAGCACCAGGACCACTCTGATTTCCCTGGCGCTCAGGGACATCCATCGCCTCCAGGCAAACGTCAGCGTGGCTGCTGGGGACACAGAGCTGGAGGAGGGAAAGCAAAAGGAAGGTGAACCTCGAGATGTGTCACCAGGGAACAGAAAGAACGGAGCTGCTCTGCAAGGGAAGACATACTGTAAACTGAGGGTGACCACCACACCCGCTGGCAACAAGACCTCATCAGCAGGACAGAAACTAGATCCCACCAACCAGAGATCCTTGGGAGAAAGGCATGGTGGCAAGTTCACTTCCAGGTCACTGAGGGAAGTCACATGAACAAGTCCGGTCTGACAAGGCTGGATGGAGCCTCAGGCAGCTTCACAACCCAAACCAGGAGCGAGGTGCTGGGCCACTGTTCAAATGGAGCCCCCAGCCCGGGGCAGAGGGAGATTGGGTGGCTGGGTTGGGAGCCTCAGCTGTGAGGATGAGAGTGCTGGAGCCCTGGAGCAGGCTGCCCAGAGAGGCTGTGGAGTCTCCCTCTCTGAAGAGCTTCCAAACCCACCTGTTCATTGTGATGCTGGGCAAGCTGCTGTGGGTGATCCTGCTTGAGCAGGGAGATTGGCCTGGGTGAGCTCCAGAGGTCTCTTCCAGCCCTCCCCATGCTGGGATTTGGGGATTCTGAGCATACCTCCCCTAGGAGGGCCAGGCAGTGGTAAGAGCCAGGGCTGAGGAGCAAACTTCACCTTTTCTCCATGCTTCCTTCCACAGCTTCTGACTGGCAGTGCCTTTGCCCAACAGTGAGCAGCAGCAGGTGCCATGGAGGAGGTGACGGAGCTGGAGATGGGAGGCAACTCCCTGCTGAAGGCCGTGTGGCTCGGCCGGCTGCGGCTGACCCGGCTGCTGCTGGAGGGGGGAGCTTATATCAATGAGAGCAACGAGAAAGGGGAGACCGCCCTGATGGTGGCCTGCATCACCAAGCACGTTGACCAGCAGAGCATTAACAAGGCCAAGATGGTGAAGTACCTGCTGGACAACAGAGCAGACCCCAATATCCAGGACAAGTCTGGGAAGACAGCCCTCATGCACGCCTGCATTCGCGGTGCAGGGGGGGATGTGGTGTCCCTGCTGCTGGACAATGGGGCAGACCCCAGCCTGGAAGACCACTCAGGAGCATCTGCTCTAGTCCATGCCATCAATGCTGATGACAAGGATGTGCTGCAGCATCTCCTGAATGCCTGCAAGGCCAAAGGGAAGGAGGTGATCATTATCACCATGGATAAATCTGCCTCTGGCGCTAAGACCACCAAACAGTACCTGAATGTTCCCCCCTCGTTCGAGTTCAAAGACAAAGATCCCACTGAGGGGTGCCCAGCACCCTTCAGCACCCACCTGAAATCTCCCATCTCAGCACCTTCCCCCACTGAGAAGGAGAGTGGCATCTTCACCCCACATCCATCACACCCCAGGGACGTTCCCTGTGCCAGGGCCACCGATGACCCCCCCTCTCCGGGCCAGAGAGCTGAGATGCCCAGGAGAGCACGTCTGCCCCAGCTGAAGCGGCTGCAGTCCGAGCCCTGGGGGCTGGTGGCACCCTCGGTCCGTGAGGACACACGGGGCTGTGTGGACGATGAGGTCATCATGGGCATCAGTGACCTGTCACTCTCCAAGAAGGCTCCCCTTGCCCGGGGAAGCAAGGATCCCTCACTCTTTCCACCCGTAGATGAGCAGGCTCTGAGGACACCGGCCAGGAAAGCAGCCTACGAGAAGAGCCAGACCACCCAGCAGCGCCTCCCCCGTCGGAGCACGGTCCCCGAAGAGACGGAGAACATCGGCTCCGTGGCTCTGGATAGCCTGCACCGCTGGAGGTTGGGTGCTGAATACTGTGAGCTCTCTGGTGTCCCCGAGGCAGGGAAGGTGCCATCGGGGCGGAGGAAGCTCAGCGGATCCCACCTGGCCTTGCTGGATGGTTCATGGGAATCCCTGGATGGTGTCACAAGCACATCCCCCGGCACCGTCCGACGCCGACCGCCCGGCTTGCTGGAGAGGAGGGGTTCCGGCACCCTGCTGCTGGACCACATCTCCCACACCAGGACAGGCTATCTGCCCCCCCTGAACATCAACCCCAGCCCCCCCATCCCCGACATCGGATCCAACAGCAAAGCCCCCTCCCCTCTTGCAGCTGGCATCAAGTCTCTGCAGCCCGTGGGTCCCGGCGAGCTGCGAGCGCGGCGGAAGCTGCTGCGGAGACACTCGATGCAGGCGGAGCAGATGCGGCAGCTCTCTGACTTCGAGGAGATCGTAGCCCAGTAGCTGTGCCACCGCTGGCTTCCTAAACCAGCTCTATTCCCACAGAAACGTGACGGTTCGCACACGTCACCCAGTCCCAGGGAAGTGCCAGCAGCCACGGAGATCAGACCTGTGCCTAGGGGGTGAAGCAGGAGGGTCCTGCAGGCACGGAGCCGTAAGGAGAGCCCGGGCATCCATCTGAAGTCTCCCTTCTGCTTTCATCCACTGGACACCTTCCCCAGGAGTGATGAGCTGAGAGGTCGACCTCAGCCCAACTGAGCTCAGGCTCCTGCCTGGAGGGCACTTGTTCTTTGCCACTCGCTCCTGCTTTTCTGGAGCCAGGACCTGCCCTGGGGCCGTGGGGCTGGGGTGTTCTTCAAGTGCCTGTCAGGAAAGAAAGGAGGAATAGATGACCTTTAAAGGTCCCTTCCTACCAAATTCCATGTTTCTGTGTCTCCGATGCCCCTCTCTGGCAGACGGAGGCACTGATCCACCCACTACAGAAGAAGGAAACAACTCCTTACCTCGGAGGTCTCCAGGCCCTCTGAAGCTCCGGGGGCTGAGCTGACTCCTTCCCACTGCAGCCCTCCAGGACCAGACCAGCAGTGGTTTTGTCTCCATCTCCAAAGCTCCAAAGTTCAGGGGCATCTCCCACCACACTGAGCAACACCCTGGGCAGAGAACTCTCCTGGCTGTTCTATGAAGGCAGCTTCTGCCAGGGTGCCAAGTGAAGCACACAGGGAGTGTTAGGGACTCGTCCCTGCTGGGAAAGATTCAGTCTCAGCACCCAAGCCTGCAGCACTCAAGCCTGCAGTACCCATGGCCCCCACAGCACCTGCAGCACCCTCAGTACCCATGGCACCCACAGCATCCACAGAACTCACAACACTCACAGACCCCTATCACCTATGATACCCATGGCACCTTCAGCATGCTCAGCACCAATGGTACCCATGGCACTCTCAGCACCCACAGCAGCCATGTCACTGCAGCATCCCTACCTTGTGGGGTTAGCATTGGACACTGCCCTGGGCTCAGCCAGCCCAGCACACTTCCATCTGTCTGCCCATTTATCTGTCTGTCCATCCACTCAGGCCAGCTCCTTACCTGGGCACTACCCACCTGTCCCCAGGCTGTTGAGGACTTTCCCACGGGAAGCAGCTCCATGTTCTGCCACCTGCAGGGTGCCCTTTGTAGGGGCAGTTGCTGCTTAGAGCAAAGGTGGGGTCACATCTCTGGAGCATCAAGGGTCACCCATTCTGAGAACATCTCCAGATGGCTCCCGGGTTGAATTTTGGGGCTGTTTTCCCACAATGATAATGTTTCTCTCACATTTTGGAGTGTGGATTTCTCTATCCTGTTCTTCACTTCTTCCTTCTTTCCTAAACTTCCCCAGGTTTTGGGGGTTGCCTTTTTCTGATTCAGGTTTGGCCAGCAGCAGGGGCGGGGGGGGAGAGGGGAGGTGAGGGCGGGTGGAGGCACTGCTGGCACCTAATGGGCCAGAGGGCACCAGAGGGGCATTAATGCCTTTATTTAAAGACATGGCTGTGGGTGTGAGCAGGTGCTGGAGGTGCCACCATGGGCTGCTTTACATCAGTGCAGAACGCGGCCTGGCCTGAGCCCAGGGGGCTATCCAGGAGGTGCCCAGAGAGTGCCAGGGCTGCCTGAGGTGGGTGCCTGGGGAGGTTCTGAGCTGAGTCCTTGGGAGGTGTCCAAAGTAAGTGCTCCAGGGTCACCCAGGGGTGCCCAGAGGCGCTTGAGGATGCTGAGGATCCCTGAAGTGGGTGTCCGGTGCCAGGGGTGCCCCGAGGGTCCAAGCTGCGTGTCTGGGGCGGTGCCCAGAGGGTAGGGGCTGGGTGCTCGGGGGAGGGGGTCCGGTGGGGTCCGGGTGGGATGTTTGCGGGGTGCCAAAGGGATGCCCGGGGGTCTGGGTGGGTTGTCTGGGGAGGTGTCCAGGGCAGTTCAGACTGGATGCCCGGGGGTGCCCGGCCCCGCAGATTCGCGCAGCTCTGCCGAGCCGGGGGCCGCCCCCGGCGGAAGTGCTGCCAGTGCCGGTGGCTGTCGCCACGTCAGGCGGGGCGGGAGCGGGGCGGGACCGGGATGCGAAGCGGGATGAGGGCCGGGATGCGGAGCGGGATGGGGGCCGGCGTGCAGGCTCTGGCCATGTTGCTATGGGCGCTGCTGGCCAGTGGCACCGAGCTGACCTTCGAGCTGCCCGACAGTGCCAGGCAGTGTTTCCACCAGCAGCTGGAGCGCGGCACCAAGTTCACGCTGGATTACCAGGTACCGCCCAGCCCTGTGCCCCTGCCTGCACCTCTACATGTGCCACTCTACCCATGCCTCTGCCTTTTCCATGACCCTTCCCCTGACTGTGCCACTCTCCCCATGCCTGTATCCCCCTTGCCTGTGCCCTGCCTGCGCCTCTGTTCCTGCTTGTGCCCATCGCCTTTTGCCTATAGCCCCAGCCCTGTACTCCCAGCCCTATGCCTCTACCCAGTTATGCCTTGCCTGTGTCTCTGTCATGCCCCACAGGCCCCCAAGCAGGGCAGTAGCTGCACCTCTCCTATACACCATCCAACCCCACTTCATGCTTCACTGGCAGCCATTCACAGCCGCTGGCCCTGTGCCTCCCATGGAGCCAGTACTGAGTTATGCCCACAGTGGCCACAAGACCCCCTGACCCAGGCTGTCAGGGTGATCCACCTGCTCAGACACCCTGCCTGTGCTGTGGATACCCCACCTGCAGTGGTGGCACCACGGGGCACAGATTCCCCCAACCTGTGCCGCTGTGCCATGGCGGGCTGCTGGCTGAGGGCATGGCTGTGCACACAGGCATAGGGCCAGGCAGAGCCTCTCCCTTTGGGGCAGGAGGCTCTCTCTGCACGGTCTGGCAGGTGCCAGCTGCATACCCTGGTGCAGGTGATCGCTGGGGGACACTATGACGTGGACTGCTCCGTGGAGGACCCTAACGGCAGGACACTGTACAAGGAGGCCAAGAAGCAGTACGACAGCTTCCCGCATCATGCCGAGGTGGAGGGCGTCTACACCTTCTGCTTCAGCAACGAGTTCTCCACCTTCTCCCACAAAACCATCTACTTCGACTTCCAGGTGGGCGACGAGCCGCCCATCCTGCCCGCCATGAGCAGCCGTGTCACTGCCCTCACGCAGGTGGGTGCCACCACGCGCTGCCACAGGCTGAAGGCCCTTTCACAACTCGTGGCCAAACAGCCTCATGGTTCAGCAGTTGGGGCTCTTTCCCCTTCCCCTCCACCAAATGCAGAAGTGCCAACCGCCTGTGCCCCGGGCTGGCCACGTCCTCCTCCAGCAGCACAGGCAGGGAGGGATGAGGACGCTGCTCTGCTCTGAACCTCCCACACTAAGGGGCTGGAGCGGGTCCAGAGAAGGACAACTAAGCTGGTTAGGAGCAGATGAGAGATCTGGGGTTGTTCAGCCCAGAGAAAAGAAGGCTGAGAAGAGATCTGGCTCTCTACAACTCTCCGAAAGGAGGCTGCAGCCAGGTTGGGGTCAGTCTCTTCTCCCAAGAATAAGCAAAGGGACAAGAAGAAATGGCCTCATGTTGTGCCAGGGGAGATTTAGTTTGGACATGAAGAAAAATTTCTTCATGGAAAAGGTTGTTGAGGTCTGTCTCAGGCTGCTCAGAGCAGTGATGGAGTCCACATCTCTGGAGGGGTTTCAAGGTCATGGAATGTGGTGCTGAGGGAAATGGTTTAGTGGTGACTTGGCAATGCTGGGTTAACAATTAGACTCCATGATCTAGAAGATCTCTCCCAACTGCCACAGTCTGATGTGAATAAAATTCTGAACAAGGGTTTACCTGACCTGCCTGACCTGCCTGGGTTTTAGGATAAATAACTCGCATAAGGGCACACCAACCCAAACCATTCTGTGATTCCATGACTCTTACTGCAGGTAGACTTTTCTATCCCGTGGCATGGCACCCAGACCTTGCCCTTGTCCCCAGAGCCTTGATGAGGTCTCAGTTGTACCCCACCAGGTGGTTTCCAGCATTGCCCCTTTGAGCAGAACCTCTCTTGGGTCAGGGCTGGCAGAGCCCTGGCAGCACTAGCTGCTACCGTCCCACTCTGGGGTGCCCCAGCACAGTCGGGAGCCTCCGTGCTGTACCAGGAGCCACGCAGTGTCCTTGTGTCCGCAGATGGAGTCTGCCTGTGTCACCATCCATGAGGCGCTGAACGCGGTGATCGACTCCCAGACCCATTACCGGCTGCGGGAGGCGCAGGACCGGAGCCGCGCTGAAGACCTCAACAGCCGCGTCTCCTACTGGTCGGTTGGTGAAACCTTCATCCTCTTCGTGGTCAGCGTCGGGCAAGTGGTGCTGCTCAAGAGCTTCTTCACAGAGAAGAGACCCGGCAGCGGCAAGGCTGGCACCTAGAGCCGCTCGGTGCCCGGACTGTGGCGGGGAGCGGGTGGGCAGCGTTCTCCTGGGTCGTTCTTTGTCCCTGTTCTTCACAAGGAGTTGGCCGGGGGGAAGCAGGGGATGATGTCATGCTGCTGAGCCAGGTGGGAAATGGTCACCCCACAAGGACATCTCTCATCAATCGCCCTGGCATCACCTTTCACTTCACCTTCACCTGCTCTGAGCTCAATCCCCTTGCCTGGGTGGTCCAATCCCTCTCATCAGCTCCTCTGGGGAAGTGGGTGGGCACTGGGATTTGGCATCAGCGCCGTAACCCCTTGTCCAACACCTGAAAAGGCTTGGCATCCACACCCTGACCCCTCACCCATCACCTGCAATGGGCAGACAGCGAGAGCAAGCACAGTCCTGCCCCAACTTGTGCCAGGGAAGCTCCATCCCCTCCCCAACAGCAGCACCCCTGGGACTGCCACCCTGTTCTCTGGAGCCCCAAGAAAAAGAGACATCCCCTGGCAACCTTGGGGAAACCACTCTGTGTGAGAGCCCTGAGGTAGCCAACCACTGCTGCCAGCCCTTTAGCATTTCACTTTGCCACTAGGTAATAAACCCCTGTGACTGTGGTTGGCACTGCCAATATTGAGCACCATGCCCAGGGTGAGCAACCTGGTATGGCTTCATTGGTATCTGCTTTGTTGGGGACTTACACCCACTAGGGTGATTCCAGTCTCCTCCCTGGCCCTCAGGAGACCAAGAGGAGACATTTTGGCGCAGCCACCACAGCTCTGCCCACAGCTGTGCCATGCACCAGATTAGTGAGCTCCTGAAACTCCAAAACCAGGGAGACACTGGCAGTAGGCACAGTTATCCTGTCCATGCCCCTGCTGACATGCCCAGCCCGTGCACAGGGCTATGCTGGCAGCAAGGGCTCCCCTGGGCTATGAGAAAATACCTGGATGTGGGTCCTGCCTGCAGCAGGTACCAAGCAAGGCAAGGGAGCCCAGCAACTCACCACAACAAAGTAGGGTGCCCCAGGCAGATGCCATCTGGAGTCAGCCTCATACTGCAGTCCTGGGTCTGGCAAATCCCAGCTCTGCTTGTAACCCTTTGCCAACGCTGGGGGGATAACAGAGCCATCCCTTCCTTGCTCCTGGTGCCCGGGCATGGCTCAGACGTGCTGTTCAGGGGCACAGGTACTCACAACCTTGCTTGATGCCTGTGACTGCAGCCTCCTCCCTTCCTCCCCCAGACTCTCCCAGTCATGCCAGCTCCTGCAGCAGCACTGACCTTGGCAGAGTTGCTGGGCAGCCAGGAACAGCCAGGACCCATGTGCCTCACGATGACCTTCAGCACTAGCTGGGAGCTCCTGGCTGGAACAGAGCCAGTGGTGGGCCCAAGGCTGCAGGCACCCTGAGGCTGTTGCCAGCTCGGTGCTGCCAGTGGGAACCAGTCCCATGCACCCCCAGGGCACAAACAGCCCCAGCAGAGCCTGCAGAGAGGGCAGCATCCTCACCAACCTGTGGGATGCCCCTGGGTCTGGGGACCCTGGGAGCACCCCTCACTGGGAACAGGAGCACTCAGGACCAGGGTCATGCGTCCCACCCAGACTGTGCCCATAGTGCCAGCTCTAGAGACCCCAGCCCAGCTCACAGCTGGGATGCAGCAGGACAAAAGGTGACTGTGGGACACTTTATTTCTGTGCCGGGCTTGTAAGGTGCAGAGAGGAGACAGGGGACACCCATGCCAGCCCCACCACCCACAGGAACACTTTGGGATGTGGGAGGACTGTGACAGCGACCTCTGCCCTTGCTCACCCGTCCTGCCCTTGCTGCCCTGCTCCCAGGTCTCTCTTGCCTCGGGGTGTCCCCACTGGCAGAGGGCATTGCCCAGCTCACAGGGAGCTGCTCTGGCAGGAGTCAGTCCCAGGGGGCACCCGCGGGACTCCCCGTTTGGGTGGCAGGGACGAGGCTGAGCAGCGGAAGGAGCCGGTGGCCGGGGAGGGCGGCTGGGGCTCAGGATCCTGTCCGCAGGGGCAGCCCCAACGCTTGCGGAAGCGGATGGTGAAGAGCCCATAGGTGACGGGGTCCAGGCAGGCGTTGAGGAGGCCAAAGACGAATAGGATGTGGGCGAGGGCTGGCGAGACGCTCCTCTCCATGGCCCGCGGGCAGAACCAGTGCCACAGCCCCAGCAGGTAATAGGGGGTCCAGCAGAGGATGAAGGAGGAGACAATGACCAGACTCATCTTCAGCATCCGCAGCCTTGCCCGCGGGATGTTGTTCCTCGAGCACCGCAGGGACACGTCCTGGGAGGAGACTGCGGGGGCACGGCCCATCAGGTGGGGACACGACCGCCCGAGGCCACGCTGCCTGGCACCACAACCCTCATCCCACCTCACCACACTCCCCCCTTCACTGCTCTCTGCATCCACACTGCTCCTTCAGACACCCCATCAGTGCAAGGGGACCCTATGCCCCAAGTGACAGTCCCTGAACAGCCCTGGCCACCCTGCTCCTTCCATGGCAGAGTCCCTGAAAGTCCCCTCTAGCATGGGGAGCTCAGTGCCCAGGCACTCACAGAGACTGGAGCCCATGCGCCGGGAGATCTCCAGGAGGATGCGGGTGTAGCTGCTGACCATGATGAGCAGCGGCAGCAGAAAGAGGCAGCTGAAGCCCAACATGTTGTAGAGGGTCTCATGCCAGGGCTGGGCAAAGCTACCCCGCGTGGTACACTGGGTGAAGTTGTGCGGCGGGCGCAGGGTGACCGTGCGGAAGAGGAAGAGCTGGAGGCAGAGCAGAGGTGGGACAGTCATAGCCCTCTCCCAGGGACACAGGATGGCAGGGGGTCTGTGCCTCCCAAAGTCATGGTACCAGGGTCTTGGAGCCACCAGGTCAAACCTTGCCCATGGGAGTGGAACCTGTAGTTGCTCTTGTGCCAGCTCTGGGGTGCTGGAGCAGGGAGAGGATCAGAGGTAGGTGGAGAGGCACAGTGCCACAACCTCCCTTTGGCTGCCTGGGTCCTTCAAGCCCTCTGCTCCTGCCCTGTCCCTGCAGATGTTCCAGGCCGGCCTGGATGAGGCCTTGAACAGCCCTGGTCCAGTGGGAAGTGTCTCTGCCCATGGCAGGGGGGTTGAAACTGGAGTATCTTCCAACCCATCCCATAATGCCCACCATCCACCACGGTATCATGATGCCTTCCCATCCCCACCAGCACCCCATGCTGGTGCTGGCAACACGAGCCCTGGACATCACCTCACACCCTGGCAGCTGACACAAGGCCAGAGAGGAGGAGGCTTGGCAATGGGTACCTGTGGCACAGAGAGCCCTGCGCTGAGGAGCCAGGCAATGTGGAGCATGAGGCGGTTCCTCCTGCGGGCACGGGCGATGGCCAGCGGGCGCAGGATGGCAGCTTGGCGGTCCAGGCTGATGACAACGGTGACAAAGGCGGAGGCATACATGGCCAGCAACCGCAGGTACATCAGCAGGCGGCAGGCCAGGTCACCTGCCCGCCATTGCAGGGTGATGTTCCAGATGGCATCCAGCGGCATCACCGCCAACGTCACCAGCAGGTCGGCAGCAGCCAGGTGCCGCAGCAAGAGGTGGATGTGGGACCTGTGGCCGCCTCGCCGGCACCCCACTGCCCGCAGCACTGCCAGGTTGCAGCCAGCCGAGAGGACAAAGAGGACAAAGGTGGCAGCCACGCGGGCCTGGGCGGCGGGTGAGAAGGTGGGCAGGCGCAGGGGCTGCTCCTCGCCACCCTCAGCGTGGGGGGCCCAGCCACAGCCCTGCTCGGGAGCGGACAGGCTGCCGGGGGTCTTTGCACTGGCATTGCCCGCTGTGGGCTCTCGATCTGCATGGCCCCATCCTGTTGTGACAGATAGAAGGGCTGGGGGACCCTGGGGCAGGGGGCTCCAAGATGACAGGTCACAGTCCATCCCCTGGAGCCCCGTTCCCTGCCCAGGTGCCGGCAACACAACCCTGCTCAGATCTGCAGGCTCCATACTCAGCTGCAATCCCCATCCTTGCTGCTTCCCCAGGCACCCCAGAGCCCCTCACCCGACAGAGCTATGGGAGCTGTTGGCACCGCATAGCTCTCAATAGACCCCATCCCACCACCTGCTCCAGCCTATTCCTGATGTCCATCCATCCCACAGCACCCTCATGGTCCTACACGGGCACAGAGACTTCTCAGCCCAACGTCAATGCCCTCAGGGGTCCAGGCACACCCCGCCCAGCCTCACCTCCAGCCAGAGGATCCTGCTCGTCACCACCCAACCAGTCCATGTCAGACGCTGACAGGTCTTCTTGTCAACGGCTCCTGCATTCACACTGTGCCCAGTGGGTGCCAGGGACAGAGGGGCAAGTACCTCTGTCACACTGGCAGCCGCAGCCACCTCTGTGCCTGCTGCCAGGACACACTCATTGGGCAGGTGGGTGGTGGGTGCCCTTGGAGGCTCCAGTTGCTCCTTGACGTAGCCAATGTGCTTGGATCGGCTTTGTCCTTCACAGTGTGCCACCCTCACCCACCCATGGGCGTGTGGGCAGCTCCAATGCACCTTCCCACTGATGCACACATAAAGGTACAGGGGCACACAGGCAGGGGCACACACACATAGGCACACACACGCATGCACAAGCACACACAGAGGGGCGAGGGCACAGATGCCTGTACACTCAACACCAAGCTCCCAGCCCGGCGGGTGCTGCCCCCCTGCCCTCTCCAGGCACTGCTGCTGCCAAGGCATTGGAGAGCACAAGGACTCCTTGCTTTGGGGTGCATCTTTTTTAGGGGAGGCCTCAGACACCGCACCGCTCTCCTCTGCTAGCCCTGCCACTGCCTGCCGCTGCCCTAGACCATGGCTGGAGCATATGCCCAGGCCCCTAGAGCCCTGGCCGAGGAGGGAGAGAGTGTAGCCCAGGGAAGTGGAGGCGGAGGAAGCTGCTTTGCATCTCAAAGGCTTCACCCCTCCGGCAGAGGGAATTAACCTAATTAGCGAGTCATTTCACAGAGCCCTGGGGCTCATTAGCCCTCAGACCCCCTGNGGGTCCTCCAGACAGTGACTGGGACCCGCCAAGGGGGCTGGGAGAAGAGAGGCCCCAGCTGCAGCCCCTCCGCGCACAGCCCTCTCAGCTGCAGGGGCTTCTCCAGCCCCATGGGCCTATTTGGACCCCAGACCCCACATTTAACTCTACCTGGGCGGTGTGCCAGGTGCCAGCACCAGGCACAGGCAGTGCCTGTTGGCACGAAGTCCCACAGCTGCATCTAAAGTGTGCTGGTGACAACCACAAACCTCCAGCCAGGGGACAGGAGGGGTCTTCCCCTGCCACCAGTGGTCCCCAGCCCCTGCATCCAAAGAAATGGCACTGGATCCATGCCTGAGCCCCTGCCCATGCCCAGCAGAATGCCCATGGACTACAGGGCAGGCATTCCACCAGTTTGACCAGTCCAACTATCCTCTCCCAGCCATAAACCCAAAGTGGTAGCCTGGGCAGGCTACCCTGTGCCATGCCAAACTCCTGCCATGGGAGCAGTCAGCCACATGGTGACACACAGATAGGCACTAGGTTTTATTGATGCACCTGAGTACTTGCCTGCATCTGACAAGATGATGCCCACAGCCTGCCTTGCTACAGGGTGGGAGCTTCACCATCTCAATTACTCTCTTCCAACCTCAAATCCACTCCCAGAGCCAGCATGGTGGCCTGGGCATGCTGCACCTCATTCTGTGCCCAAGTTCCTGCTATGGGTACGGCCACACGGTGACACACAGATGAGTACAAGGGTTTATTTATGTACAGTTGATGCCATCCAGCGTGTCCAGCCCACCTCCAGGCTGGCACAAAGGGCAGCTCATCCTCTGCCACCTCCCAACTGTCCAAAGTGAGGACCTGTGTCCCCTGTGCTGCTCTGTATCATGTGTCATGGGACCATGTGGCAGTGAGTGCTCTGGCATCGGGGAGTTGGGGGGCTCAGTCCAGTCAGTCATGAGGCTGTGGTGGGAGCAGAGCCTCCAGAAGAGACAACAGGTCCGTGGAGAGGTCCTGGGGGTGCAAAGTGGGGAAAGATGGTGATCAGTTGAGATGCAGGTCCCAGGGGAGAGCAGGAACAGGGGTTGACAATGCCCACCCTGTCAGGGCCAAGCAGGACCCAGTGCTGGGGCTGTCTCAGCTGTGAAACCCCACAGAGACAAAGTAGGGTGGCACTGAGCAGGACTGGATCAGGCCAGGGGATCTGAGGAGGGCTCATCTCTGCTTCCGATCCCAAACAAGGCTCTTCTCACTCCCAAAGGAGTCCCAACATTGCCCCGCGCTACAGGGGCTCTGAGTCCACTCAGGGGAGTGAGCCCCGCCCCACACCAACTCCATGACAGGGACCCTTTGGTGTCACCCAGACCCAAGTCCCACCAACACACATACCTGGGTGACTGTCCCTGCATCCATGAAGTCCGGCAGCATCAGTCCCGAGTCCAGGAGAGGGTCTCTGAGGGTGTCCAGAGGGGCCCCTGCACAGTGGGGTGGGGACAGCCAGGAGGACTCATTGGAGGTGACAGCCCCGTGCAGCTCGGGGGGGTTCTCAATGGCAGGGATGTAGGGGGGTGACCCCCAGACACCCATCCCCATGTTGGGAACCCCAAGCAGCTCCGGGGAGATCTCAGCAGCAGGCACAGAGTGGGTCGATCCCCAGGATCCTGTCTCCATGTCGGCAGACCTGTGCAGCTCCGGGGAGGTGCCCGCAGCAGGGACACAGGGTGGGGACCCCCAGGATCCTGTCCCCACACCAGGAGCCTCAGGCAGCTCGGGAGGGGTCACTGCCGTGGGAGGTGACCCCCAGCCCACAGAGCCGGGGGACGAAGCATCCCGCGGGGCCGGTGGGCACAGGCGGGGCAGCGGGCCCTGGCAGCACCCCAGGCCCTGGGGGCAGAGCGGGCAGTGCCGCGCGGGTGTGCCCCGCCGCCGGGCCAGCACCTCCTCGCTGAGCCCCAGCAGGGCCGAGAGGTGGGCGATGTAGCGGGTGGCCAGGCGCAGGGTCTCGATCTTGGTCAGGCTCTGCCCGGCGGGTGCCAGGGTGGGCGGCAGGTAGTGCCGCAGCCGCAGCAGCGCCTGTGCCAGCCGCCGCATCCGCAGCTTCTCCCGCTCGCTGGCGCTTTGCCGCGGGCCTCCGCACTGGCCCGCAGCCCGGACCCCTCTCCTGCCTCCAGGAGCACCTCTGGCGTGAGGAGCAGCAGGGCTGCGGCAGGGTGCCCGGGCGGCGGTGGGCGACGAGAGGCCGCAGGAGTCAGGCGAGGCTGCGGGCGAGCTGCTGCTGTAGCCCTCGAGTTCGGGGCTCGGGCGGCACTCCCAGGCCTGCAGCGGGGCTGTGGCGGGGAGCGGGAGGCCGGGGGCTGCCGAGCGGGCCATGGCTGCGAGGCTGTGAGTGCTGCAGCCCCCCGGCAGCCCCGGCTTTATGCGGGACCAGGGGTGTGAAGTTGGCACCTTGGTGGCCGGCACCAGCAGCACTTCAAAGGCTGCGGTGGGGGGACGAGGGCAGCCAGCTTTGAACACGCGGGTGACGAAATTGACCCCAGTGGTGTGGAGCTGGTCGGTGCTGCCCACCCTCCCCAGCTGAAATCGCCCCCTCCGAGTCCTGAGGTTGGGGCTTGGGCTCTCTGTGGGGGGCTGCAGTGGCGTCTCTAAGGGGACCGTGGTGGGATCTGTAATGGGGCTGCAGTGGTGTCTGTAACAGGATCTTGTCATGGGGTCTTGTACTGGGGTCTTCAGTGGGGTCGTGTCAGCAGTGGGGTCGGTAATGGGGCAGCAGCAGGGGCTCCAATGGGGCTGTGGTGGGGCTGGGGTCTGCAGTGGAGTCTAATGTTTGGTCTGTAGTGGGGGATGTAATGGAGCTGTAATGGGGCTATGGTAGGGCCTGCAGTGGGGTCTGTAATGGGGTTGCAGTGGGGTTGGGGTCTGTGGTGCAGCTGAGGTCTTCACCGAGGGCTGCAATGGGGCTCCGGATGCCCACATTCCTCTCCCGAGCATCCCCGGCGACCAGCGGAGCTCTGCAAGACCCGATGCCCAGTGCTCAGGGAGAGGTTCTTTCCCCACCCCGTGCCCACACCCCGCTGCCCACGCTGCTATCGGTGCCCCGGCCAAGCCTCGGTACCGGCAGATGCTGCCGGGGACGGCCCGGGAGCGATGACACGCGGGAGGGGAGGACGGGGCTGGGACGGGGCTGGGAGGGGGCCCCCCGCCGCGTTCCCAGGCTCGCAGGTGTCGGTGCCGGCGGGTGAGAAGGTTTCCCGGGAAACAGGGAAGGAAAAGCCATTAGGGAGTGAGCGGGGGGAAGCGGGCGCCAAGCACGGCACCGACACCGACACCGGATCCCCAGGCAGAGTGGCCCTGCAGTAGCTCGAGGTACGAGACTTCTTCACGGCAAAGTGCCCAGCCCCGGGGTACGGCGATGGGCACGGGACTCCGTCCATACCGGGGACACCCAACCCTGTGGGTACCGTGATGGGCACAGCACCCCCTCTCCACACAGGGCGTGCACCTCTTTGGGTACCCAGAAGGTTGCCACCGTCCGAAAGCCCATTTTCGGGACTGGGGAGGGCAGCGAGGGTCTAGCCTGGCACGGGGAGCATGGGCACACAGCTGTGTGGTCTGCGGTGTGCTCTGCACCCAACTATACAGAGTGGACACGGCCCCTTCACTGAACACTCCTCGGTACTGCCCTGGCCCCGCTCGCCCCCCCCCGCCGCCCCCGTTCCCAGGCCCCCTCCTGGGTCTCATTAGCTGATGAGCTCCCGGTAATGAGCTTCCCACCTCCCCCAGTGTTTGCACAAGTGCTGAAGCGGCTGGACCAGGGCAGCGCCGCCCGAAGGGTCACAGCCTCCCCCCGGGGACATCTCGCACCCTGCACTCCTTGGGGGGTGACAGGATCCCCTCACGTCCCTTCAGCTCGTGTTGATGGAGCATGGGCACAGAGTAGACATAGAAAGGGCAATGGGATGGGACTCGGTTCTAACAGTGCTGCCAGTCAAAGCCCTCCCTGGGTGGTGGATGCCTGTCTCTGACCCATGCCCCCAGGCACAGCTAGCCCTGCATGGAGGGGGTCACCCCTATGGTACCCACTTTGGACCCATCATGCCTGCTCCAGCACCTCCTGGGGCTCCAATATCTTCCCAAACCTACTGCACACCCTTGTACCATAATGAGGCTGGCAGGGACAGTGCCCAGCCCAGTCATGGGCCCAGCAAATAGCCCTGCACAGCTGGCAGCAATGCCCACACCAGCCCACAGGCATAGGCAGAGTCCCAGGCCCTGGAGAACCCCAAAAAGCTTGGCACCCCTTCATGGCGCCACTCATTGACCCCATCTCCCAGCCTAGGGTTGACACCAGCTGAAGAAGCAGCATAGAGAGCCCCAATTGCATGCATGGGGGCACAGCCTTGGCAGGGAAGGGGGGGCTCAAACACTCAAATCGTGCTTCCAGCTTCTCCAGATTGTGACAGGAGCTCAGGGAGCCTGGGCTGGAGAGAATCTTCAAACCATGGGATCATCTGTGTCGGAAAAGGCTTTTCAGATCATGGAGTCCAACCATTACTTCAGCACTGCCAGGTCATCATTGAACCATCTTCATGGCTTTGAAACCCCTCCAGGGATGGGGACTCCACCACCGCCCTGAGCAGCCTGGGCACAGGCCTTGACAACAGTCAAGGGTAAGAAATTGCTCCTTGTGTCCAACCTGAATCTCCCCTGGTACAACTTAAGGCAATTTCCTCTTGTCCTGTCACTTGTTTCTTAGGAAAAGAGACCAACCCCCACCTGGCTCCAAGCTCCTTCCAGAGGGTTGCAGAGAGCCAGAAGGTCTCTCCTCACCCTCCTTTTCTCCAGGCTGAACAACCCCAGGTCCCTCAATTGCTCCTTACTAGCCCTGCTCTCCAGACCCTTCACCAGCTTTGTTGCCCTTCTCTGTCCCTGCTCCAGCACCTCATGTCATGGGGACAGGACAGGGGCTATGCAGGAGGCAGGGCAGGTGTGGGGACACTGTTGGGTGTCAGAGCTGATGGCTCAGGGTCTAGGACTGGAAGGTCAAGTGTCTGTGCCCAGGGTGCGGGTGCTGCGGGCCCTGGCAGGGCTGGTGCTGCGTTTGCATCTCTCACGGGCGTGTGAATTGGACTCTGCACACTTCCCAGCGCCAGGCAGCGCCAATTAAGAGTTGGAGGGGTCAGAAATGACACCTTTGCAAATGGGCCCGGCATTCCCAGGCTCCTGCCGGCCCCAACCGGGCTCTGTGGGTTTTGACACCTCCAGGTGGTCACAAAATTGTCACCTCGTACTCCTGCCCCAAATAAAGCCGGGGCTGCCCGGGCACCCCCAGATGTGGGCACCAGAGCGGACCTCAGCCATGGCCAGACCCCCAGCGCCTCTCCTGACTCAGGGCCTCCAGCCCTCGATGAGCACTGGTCTGCTACGGGACCTCGATGCCACGATCCCAAATCCTTCAGCAGAACTTCCCAGGACATCCCCGCGTCACCCACGGGGCAGGGAGCCAGAGCCTGGCAGGCGATGGGGTGGCAGGGCTGAGCCGGGTCAGTGCAGGGGCCCGGGGGTCCCGCGGCAAAGCGCCAGCGAGCGGGAGAAGCTGCGGATGCGGCGGCTGGCACAGGCGCTGCTGCGGCTGCGGCACTACCTGCCGCCCACCCTGGCACCCGCCGGGCAGAGCCTGACCAAGATCGAGACCCTGCGCCTGGCCACCCGCTACATCGCCCACCTCTCGGCCCTGCTGGGGCTCAGCGAGGAGGTGCTGGCCCGGCGGCGGGGCACACCCGCGCGGCACTGCCCGCTCTGCCCCCAGGGCCTGGGGTGCTGCCAGGGCCCGCTGCCCCGCCTGTGCCCACCGGCCCCGCGGGATGCTTCGTCCCCCGGCTCTGTGGGCTGGGGGTCACCTCCCACGGCAGTGACCCCTCCCGAGCTGCCTGAGGCTCCTGGTGTGGGGACAGGATCCTGGGGGTTCCCTCACTATGTCCCTACTGCAGCGACCCCCCCAGAGGTGCTCGGGGTTCCTGACACTGGGATGGAGACTTGGGCATCCCCCCACTACATCCCTGTGACAGGGACCCCCCTGGAACTGCACCGTCTGCCCAACTCCATCTCAGGGTCCTGGATGTCACCACCAGACCTCAGAGCACTGAGTCCCTTGGGTCCTCCCCAGAGAGGCGCCGTGACCATGGGCACTTGGACAGCTTCATCCTGCTGCTTGGAGTCTGCAACACCCTTGGAATACCTTCAGGCAGCACTGGTGGACACGGGATCCCCTGGGACCCCTGCATGTGGCTCCCAGCTGCCTGAGCCACACCAGGTACCTACACCCCACCCCAACCCCAGACCGTGCACCCCCTGGGACAGGTGGGCAGGAGAATTGGTGTTCTTTGTGGGATGCAGGGTGGGAGGTGTGGGGGTCAGGGTGGGGGACACAGAGGTGAGATGCAGGATGGGTGGCAATGAGGTGCAAGGTTGGGGCATGGGGTGCAGGGCATGGGGTGGGCACAGTATGTGGGATGTGGGACGTGGAGGGGAGGGGTCATGGTGCTACCCTACACCTAACCCATCTCTTTTGGCACAGCTCTGCAGCTCACCGGTCCCAGACAGTCTCGCCTCCCCAACCCCCCGTGCACCTCTCATCCTGCCCAGCTGCACCCCAGCACGGCACTGGGGGGGCTCGAGTTGATCCCACACTCCCAGCTGCAGACCCCTGTGGGGTGGCAAGAGGTGGCCGTGCCACACAGCCCCGGGGATAGGCGCTGGGGAAGGCGCTTCATTAAACCTGCTCTGCTCCCCTCACCTGCCTCGTCACTGCAGGACTGCCTCGCTGCACCCTTGGCTGTTTTACAGGGCACCCCCGCAGGCTAGCACCGCCCCCCCCAGCCAGCTGTGCTCTGTGCCCCCTTCCAGCCCACCCCGTAGCCAGGAGGTGCTCCAGGGTGAAGGTTAACATAGGGACTCCCCACTCAGGTGGGCTCCCCAAGCTCCACTGACGCTTGGAAGTGCCCATTGGGTCTCCTCCCCAAGCCCAAAGTCCCCGGGAGGGTTGGGGAGAGGGGCTGCACTAATGCCTTTGTGCTGCGGGCACCGTGCCCTTTTGGGGACCTGGGTAGCCCAGGGGGACAATATCTGGGGGGGGACTGGTATCCCCTCTTGCCTGGCACATCCCCCTGAGTGTCTCCCACCCTGACTCTGCAGGAGACCCATGTAGGGGGACCCGAGGTCTGTCCCCAGTATAAGACCCACGCAGGGGGACCCCAAGGAGAGGACACAGCTCCGCCAGGCAAGGCTAGCCCCCAGGGGAGCTCACACGCAGCCGTCAGACGGAGGGACAGGGTGGGGCTGGCGTCGGCGGAGCCCCCAGAACCACTTAGCACCAGGGTCCTAATGGCCGAGGAGAGGTGGGGCTCGATGTCCCTGTTCCCCGCCCCATGCCCACTACAAGGTCCCGGGCGCCTCCCGGCACCCCTCAGAATCCAGCGAGGCCGCCGAGAGCTGACGTGCAAGCCCTTTATTTACACTGCCAGGTCTGCACCAGCCCGTAGATGGGGGCAGCAGGGTGTCCTCCACCCAGCCTGATGCCCCCTGTGTACCCCCTTTGCTGTCCATCATGCAGGCATCAGGCCATGCCCGCGGGCACCAGCCACTGCCCCTCAGGAGCACTGAAGCCCCAACCAGCTAGGGGCGTTTGGGACTGGGGGCCATAGAGCGAGCAGAGCTGGGGAGTGGGTGAGGGTCCAGTGGCAGGCTCAGCCACTCAGCCCACCCCATGCCAGCCAGGAGGTGTGTGCACAGCAGTCAGTGCCAGGCAGGCCTAGCTGGAGCCAGTCTCAACCTTGAACCAGTCCAGCACAGTCTGCTGGTTCTGCTTCACCCAGTTGATGTTGGTGCGGGTCCTCTCCAGCGCCTGCTCCAGCGCCCGCGTCCCCGACCCGAACCCGATGTCCTGGTTGTCGGCTTTGAATTGCTCCAGCTGCCAGAGAGAGGGGCAGATGGAGCAGGCACAGGGCACCCAAACACCATCCAACAGTCCCTGGCAGCCCCTGGCACCCATAATGGGTTCTCTGGTGCCCTGGTGCCCTGGTGCCCATGCCCAGCCTCACCTGCTGCAGCTCAAACTCGCTGGCAAAGCGCTGGGTCACTGCCAGGATCAGCCGGGAGAAGGAGAAGGAGCCACCACCATACCTGGGGGAGCAGCAGGGTGGCTGAGTGGGGGCAGATGGTGGCATCCCCGAGGGGCAGAGCAGACTGGCAGCCCTCTACAGGCCCCCACAGCCCCCCACAGCCCCTTGCCCGGCACTCACTGGCCAAAGAGCATTTTCCAGTTGCCACGGATGAAGTCCCAGGCCAGGGGTTGCCCAACCACATTGCTGGCAATGCTGTTGATGGTGGAGGTGGCATCCTGCTTCCGGATCTTGGTGGGGTCCAGGGTGTACTGCAGGTACCTGGAGGGCAACAGCACCGGGTGGTGAATGGCTAGCATGGGCAGAGCTGCTGTGCCCGCCAGGCACCCTGTACCCACCGGTTGAGGATCCAGGGGTGGGGGCTGCAGGAGAGGGCAGTGCGGAGCTTGTCGGCCTCGGACACCACACTGGCATTCCGGAACTGCTCCCAGATGAACTGCCAGGCCTCCTCCCCACCCGTGGCCACTATGCTGCAGTAGATAGAGGAGCGCAGGTTCGGGGGGATCCTGCCAGGGAGAGGAGAAGAGTCAGACAGGAGACCTTCACTGTGCCCACCCTGACCACCCATCGCAGCACCACAGCACCCTTGGGACCCCTGGTGGCAATGGAGCACCCTGGGAATTCATGGCAGCACCACAGCACCCTGGAAATTCACAGTGGCACAGAGGCAGCCTAGGTCGTTATGATGGCACTGAGGCACCCTGAGGACTCCTGGTGGCACCAGGGCCCCTTGGGTGCTTGTGGCAGCATGAGGGTACTCTGCAGACTCATGGTGGCACTGAGGCACCCTGGAGACTCACGGGTTTTTTGCAACATTTTGCTTCCACTCCTGAAAGTATTTGATGGCCAGGTCCTGGCACTCGGTGATGCCATAGGAACAGGCGGTGCTGATGGCATTGATCTCATTGTACCTGGAGACAGAGAGGCCATGTGGAGCTGGGCACCACCACATGGCAGCCAGGCACCAACCAGGCCAGAAGCAGGGCAATGCTTGGCACAGACTAGGGTGACCATCCCAGTGTGGTTGAGGAGACCCTGAGGTGCAGCCCACCCCTGGAGTCATGCCACTCACTGGTCCATCAGGCCCTCAGGGATGGTGGTCCAGTTGCTGGTGATGGTCTTGTAGTGGTTGAAGAGGGGCAGCACCTGCTTCTGGATGTATTTCTGGGGGACAGGAGGGCAGTCAGCACATAGTGGCACTGGCAGCAGCCCACTGCCCAGCTCTGCATGCAGACCCAGGCCCTCAGCCCTGCTCCCTGGCTCAGGCCCTGCTGCAGAGCAGTGGCACCACTCACCGTCATCACGCCGAAGACCTCACTGCGGTCAAACATCAGCTGGAAGTACTGAAGGTTGTTGAGTGCTGCTGCCCAGGGCATGTACTCTACCTCCCGGCTCAGGAACCGTGTGGTGCTCAAGGCCAAGGTCACGTTGACGTAGTTGGCCCTACCAGGGGTGAAAGTCAGCTCCACGACCCCACAGCTGATGCCCATGACATGCATCTGCAGGGTGACCAACCTTCCGGTACCCCCGGGAGGCACACAGCAAGGCTCACCTGGCCAGGTTAAAGGCATCATCGATGATCTGGACACGGTTGATCACGGGGATGATCTGGGAGAGGGCAGAGTTGGCAGCTCAGAGTAGTCCCAAGTGGGGTACGTGGGTTGTGTGAGGTGGGGGGTCGACCCACAGCCCCTGCTCCTGCTCTATGTACCTGGTAGTCACCGGAGAGCTGGTTGAGGAGCTGCTCCCAGTTCTCTGGGTTGTAGTTGACACGGAAGTAGCCACTGACGTTCAGGTTCAGCAGCAGCCAGCTGGGGCTACTCACCTTGAACTCGTTGAAGGTTGCTGGGAGAGGGAGAGCAGATCAGCCGCCCCCACTCACACCCTCCTGACAGACCCCAGCCTCTGCCTGAGGCAAGGGGGGTGGTAGCGAGACTCTGACCCCCACCCAGGCAGGAGACACCCTTACCTGAGTTGTTGGTCAGCCAGAGCCTCCACCCCACATTCTGGTTTGTCATCCAGGTGATAGGGACGATCCAGGTGTAGCTGCATGGGGACAGGCAGGTGGTGGGACCATCACTGGCTCTCCCTGACCCTGCCCTGGCCCCACCGGTGCCGCCAGCCTCATGCCTCACTCACTTGAAGGCAGAAGGTCTCTCCACGATGGAGTCGCGGTCCAGCAGGAAGTGTGTCTGGGTGGCGGTGCCGGTGAGGGTGTCGACGGTCACCACCGGGAAGCCCATCTGCAGTATCCAGCGATCCATGATGGCACTGACGCTGTCCGGCAGCTGCAGCCCGTGCCGGTCAACGGCCTGCGGGGGGACAGAGCCATGGGGCACTGGTGCCAGGGAGGTCCAGGAGGTGTCCAGGTGGGATCCAGGGGGGATCCAGAGCACTTCTGGTGCTTAACCTCTCAACCAGCAGGTGGTGAATGTGTGGCCAGGATCCTGTCCCACCGGGCACTCCCCTAGGGCAGGGGCAAGGAGAGGAGCAGCTGGGAGCAGCCAGCCCCCTCCTACCTGCTGCAGGTGAGTCCAAAGGTCCTTGTAGATGGTGTTGTTGTACTCGAAGGTGTGGAGGTATGTCTGCAGCAGAGCACCAGGAGAGATGGGTGAACAGGGGCAGCTCTAGGTGCAGCACAATCACAGAGCACCCAGAGAACCTCTGCCCAAGGGATGCCCACCCAGAAGCAAGGCTGGGTGACCCCAGCACCAGCAGAGCCTCCTTGAGTTGTGGAATCATGGAATCCCAGAAGGGTTTTGGTTGGAAGAGACCTTTCAGATCATGGAGTCCAACCATTCCCCAGCACTGTCAGGGCACCACCAAACCACAGCCCTCATACCACATCTCCATGGCTTTGAAACCTCTCCAAAGATGGGGACTCCACCACCCCCTGTAGGCAGCCTGGGACAGGCCTTGACAACCTTCAAGGAGAAGAAATCGTTCCCCATGTCCAACTCAAACCTCCCCTGGTACAAATTGAGGCCGTTTCCTCTTGTTCTGTTTCTTGTTCTGTTCCTTCAGAGAAGAGACCAACCCCCACCTGCCAGAAGGTCTTCCCCCCAACCTCCTTTTCTCCAGGCTGAACAACTCCAGTTGCCTCAGCTGTCCTCACCAGCCCTGTTCTTCAGATCCTTCATCAGCTTCCTTGCCCTTCTCTGGACCTGCTCCAGCCCCTCATTGTCCTTCTTAGAGTGAGGGGCCCAAAACTGAGCTGCCCTAATCCTGCTGGCCACACTGTTGGTGATCCAAGCCAGAATTCTGGTGGCCTTCTTGGTCACGTGGGCATACAGTGGCTTATCTCCAGCTGCTACCAAGGTGGAACACGTGTATTCCAACAGGTGCCCCTGCTGAACCTCACCTGCAGCCCGTCCTTGAAGATGTCCTCAGTGAGGAAGTCAGAGAGCATCCGCAGCACTGACGCTCCCTGAAGAGAGAGTGGCTCAGAGACCTCCTGGCTGCACAGGGGCACCCCACATCCCACCACCTCACCGCCCCAGGAGGACCCCCGTGCTCTGTGCCCTGTGCCCACCTTGCTGTAGGTGATGCTGTCAAAGACCTCGCTGATCTGGGCGGGGGTGTTGATCTCATCCTCGCTGGAGGAGAGTGGGTGGGAGGTGGCCAGAGCGTCCGTCGCCATCACCGTGTACACCTCGTTCAGCACCATCAGGTCTTTCTGCAGGGGTTGGGTGCCAGCACCCAGCTCAGTCCTGCATGCACCCTCCTGGCAGCAGAGGTAGCCCCCAGGAGCGCAGGGGGTGGCCACATCCAATACCTGCACCTTGTGCCCACACCCCACGCCCACTGGCACTCACGATATTCCAGGTGGGCTCTGCTGAGTCAGCTCCCAGGTACTCCACGTAGGAGGCAAAGCCCTCGTTCAGCCACAGGTCGTTCCACCACCGCAGCGTCACCAGGTTCCCAAACCACTGTGAGGGAGCATGGCACCCCGTCAGCCAGGCCCTCCCAGCTGGCGGGAGGGGTTAGGGGGCACGTTGGGTACCTGGTGTGCCAGCTCGTGGGCAATGACGGTGACCACCCTCTCCTTGTTGCTGATGGAGGAGTAGTTGGCATCGTAGAGCAGAGAGTTCTCCCGGTAGGTCACCAGCCCCCAGTTCTCCATCGCACCCGCATTGAAGTCAGGGAGACCAACCTGGTCTGAGGATGGAGGGGCCTCGTTGGCAAAGTGTTGCCAGGGTGCCTGTACCCCCTCACCCCACAGCTGGCAGCTGGTGCCGTCTAACACCCACCGGACTTGGGCAGTGGGTAGGTTGTGTTGTAGTGCTTCTCAAAGAAGGTGAGGATGGGGCCGGTCACCTTCAGCGCATAGACACCCTGATCCTCTTTGATGGCCTTGGGGCGGCCCCAGATGCGAATCTGGAGTGGAGAAGAAACGTGGGGCTCAGTGCAGGTTTGGATCCCCATCAGGGTGGGCAAGGGAGAGCTTCCCAACCCACTCAGCCTACCAGCACTGCCCCTGAGTCGTTCTGGATGGAGTCAAACTCACTGACGATGAAGGCCAGCAGGTAGGTGGACATCTTGGGGGTGGGCTCGAAGGTGGTGACATTCCACTCCTCCCCATCAATCTGCTCCATCCGAGAGCCTATGGGGAGCAAAGTGGGTAAGGGGGTCACCACGCAGCCCTGCCAGGCCCCTGAATCCCCCCAGCAGGGCTCCCACTCACTGGCAGCAGGCATGTTGGAGATGGCTTTGTGGTCAGAGGGGAAGATCAGCGTCACGGTGAAGTTGGCCTTCATGGCTGGTTCATCGAAGCAGGGGAAGGCTTTGCGAGCATCGGCTGCCTGCATCTGTGTGGTGGCCACCACCTTCCTGCAACCCAACCCCGTCAGCACTGGGGGGCACAGCCCCCTGTGGGTCCCTCTGCTCCCTCATCCATTCTACATGGGTCCCATCTTCACCCACAGCCAGGGTATCTCATGGATCTAGGGGGGCACAGAGGCTCCTCCACACCCACCCCACCATCCCAGGGCCAGAGAAGCCTCAAACCCAGCCTGTACCCTCGGCCACTCCCAAGCCAGCTCCACACCCACACCATCCCCCTACCCTCCACCCACCTTCTGCCCATCTCATCGTCGTATTCGCTGCGGTAGAAGCCAGCCAGGTCATCAGCCAGCTCCCCGGTGAAGATGCTGAAGAGCCGGTAGCGCTTGCCCTGCTCCAGCCTTCCCCCCAGCTTTATCACCAGGTACTGGGTGGGGACCTCCAGCCAGGTCTCAGTGATGGGGGGCACAGTGGCATCATCCACCGCATGCAGCGAGGCAAGGAAGGAGCCTTGCATGGTGTAGTTCAGCTTGTTGCTGTGGATGAGGATGAGGTCGGTGGCCTCCCTGCAGAGGAAGACCACGCTGCTGTTGCCTGTGAAGATGTAGCTGACATTGTCCTTGGGCCTCAGGAAGGGCTGCAGGGTCACCTCGTAGTACTCGGGTACCAGCGCCGTGGGCAACCGCCACCGGTTCCAGGGGTCGTTGGGGGCAGGGGTGGTGGGCGCAGCCGTGGCGGTGGCATTGGGCTCCGGGGACTTGTTCTTCTCCTTCTCCTGGGCATACACCACCGAGAGCGCGACGATGGTGGCCGCAGCGCCCAGGCCCAGCACGATGGCTGCAATGCCCACTCCCTTGCTGATGAAGAAGCCGGCCGCCATGGCAAAGCTTCAGGAGTGGAGCCGGTGGAGGAGACTGTGCCCAGCTGGCACAGGCTTTTAGCCTCTCGGTTCCAGCAGGTTTACCAGCCTTGGTTAATGGGTGAAGTATTAATGACCAATGAGGCAACCAGAGCAGCGGTGGCCCTCAGGATGAGCTTGCTGCCTGCTCGCCTCCTAGCCTCTCAGGGACATCAGGATGGCACCATGTGGGGATGGGCACCCTGGGAGTGGGCACAGGCTGCAGGCCAGGACTCCCTGCGTCCCTCCTAGGCACTGGCCTCACCCTGCAAAAAGAGGAACAAAGCAAATGGTCACAGCTGGTGGCCACATCCCCGCCGTGCCACAGGGCGAGGCACGCAGCCCTGGCACACAAGCCCAGTTTCTGGCTCAGCACCATCCTGTTTGCCCTCAAGTGATGGGGTCTGAACCGCGAGTTCTGGCTGTTCCTCCACCTGGGGATGAGGGTGCAGCAGGTGAGGGCTGGCATCTGACCCTGGCCCACCGGGCTGCCCACCCACCGAGGGGAAATCGAGGGTCTAGATGGTGCAGGGAGGCTCTGCAGGGTGCTGAGGAGGTGCCTGCCCTGCCCACACCCCTCTCAAAGTCCAGGGTTACAGGTCCTGGATCGCACCTGGGAGGTCAAACTCCAGACCCCCTCAGCCCAGCCCAGCAGGCACATGCCCAGTGCCACCAGTCATAGGACACACAGTACCCTGAGCCCTTTAACCAGCCACAGCCTGGGCAAACTGGGGGTCTCAACTGGCATCACACATGGTGGGTGACAGTGGGTCCTGCTGGCACAGCCTCCCAAAACATATGCACCTGGGCTCAGGGTGCCAGCAAGATGGGGGTGAATACTTCACCCTGGCAGAGGAGAGGAGCCTGGGCCCCCAGGTGCTCTTCCAGAGACTGGGGTAGCACAGTGAGCACAGCAGAAATCCCATGCCCAGGGTGGTGTCAGAACATGCCAACCGCTGCCCTGGGAGTAGAATTTTTCCAGGATCTGACTTCTCCAGCAAGTGCTGCTGGCAGCTGAGGAATGTCCTCGGGGAACCCTGCCCTGTCCTTGCCAGCACCCAGCCTCACCCATCTCAAAGATCAACTCCGGGGGGCCACATCTTCCCCTGGCACCACCTGCTCTGCAGTGCCCGACTGTCACCACAGCCTGGCACAGGCTTGCCCTGCTCCGGGCCCTGCCCTCATTTTGGCCAGGGGCAAGGGGTTTGGGAATGCTGGATGGGTGGGTTAGGACACCCAGGATGGTGCTGGCAGGGTGCTGGGCACCCCACACTGCTGGGCATACTGACCCTCCCCACATAAGAGCCCCTTGGGCACGGGCTGCAGGGACCCACCTCCTTGCTGGTCCCCATCAAGCAGCAGCCACCCCTGTGCCCTCCTCAAACTCACTCCCATGCCACACTGTGCCACCTCACAGCCCAACTGCTCCAGTCCCACAAAGCTCCCCTTCCAGAGTGCCCTCCTAGACTGAGCACATAGGAGCACCACGCCCCACACCCCACACGTGTGCCACACACCCCACAGGCACTCAGGACACAGATAGGTATTACAGGGTGTCATGACACTGGGCATCACCCACATGGGCATTCCCACGA
Source organism: Tricholaema leucomelas (assembly GCA_013400475.1). Taxonomy (NCBI): domain Eukaryota; kingdom Metazoa; phylum Chordata; class Aves; order Piciformes; family Lybiidae; genus Tricholaema lacrymosa; species Tricholaema leucomelas. The sequence goes on along the minus strand of WAAF01001992.1, from coordinate 86,729 downwards.
GGTTCTGTAACCCCACCTCCACCCCAGGCCCTCCATAACCCCCTGGACCCTCCCAAAGCCCCCTGCCCCCCAGGCTCCATAACTCACACACACTCTCGGTCCCGCCAGCCCTCACAGGCAGCCCCCCAGCCCCTTCCCCTTGGATCCCCCAAAGTGGGGCTCACCAGGCCCCCTGGCTCGGGGACTCTTGCCCCCCGGGAAGGGTCTGGGCAGTGGCATCGCCCCCACTCACCCTCCTGTGCTCAGCAGTTGGGAGCGACGGGCAGCTGGGCTCCCTCCCGCCCCATTGGGGCACCCTGCCTGTGCCCTGCCTCGCCTACCCCTGCTTGCACCCTGCCTGTGCCCAGCACTGCTTGCTCCCCGCCTGTGCCCCGCCTGAGCCCCTCACACTGCCGTGCCCTGCCCGAGCCCCTCAAACTGCTTGTGCCCTGCCAGCTCCTTGCCTGCTCCCTGCCTGCTCCCGGGTGCCAGCCTCACAGGCAGCAGCTGCAGGGAAGTTTTCTCCCGAAGCTCCGAGGGCAGGAACCGGGATTTCCTCGCCCCCTTAACCCCTGGGCTGCTGGCCCGGCCTGGGGCGGATGGGGCACGGCCCCGGCAACCCCGGGGTCCTGCTAGAGTCCCCTCCTTCACCCCATCCTCAGCCAGCGCGCAAGTTGTAGGGGTGACAGGAAAGAGGACACTGTGTCCCCGCAGCACCAGGCACATCGGAAGGAGTCCCTCCTAAGGGCGCAGGGTGCCCCCTGCTCAGTCCCCTTAGCCTAGCACCCTGTGCCCCAACCCCACCTGGCACCCCGTGCCCTAGCAGCAGTGACTTCAGGAGCGTCTCCGGTCCTTGTGGGCACTCTCAGGGCTGTGGTCAGGCCACAGAGGGGTTCGTGGGGTACAACTCCCCTGAGGCAGCCAGGCCCCCGAGTGCCTCCGGCATGGCCTGGGGACTCAGACAAGACTTGAGGACTACTGCACGACAGGGACAGTGTCAAGCTCCATCACCTGCTTCCCTCCACCTCACTGCCAGGGAGGGTGACAGAAGCTAGGGAGCAACAAATCCCACCTGAGCTTGGCGGCACTCACGGGTGCCACAGCACAGCCTGGCTTGCAATGAGTGATGGGGATGGGTGCCAGCCCCAAACCCCAGCTCCATCTCCCAGAGAAGCAGCTGTGGCCAGATACATCCTGCGCCATGGCTACACATGGGCATGGCTGCCGGACTCAGCCCCACCACCCCTGGCACCCTCACGTCCTGACCTGGAGCAGAGTGGGATGTGGGCACCACACTGAGATCCTCAGAGCAGAACAGGACACCGGCACCAGACAGAGTTTCCTGGAGCAGAGCAGGGTGTGGGCACCGCACCAAGATCCTCAGAGCAGAGCAGAACTCGGGCACCACATCAAGTTCCTCAAAACAGGATGTGGGCACATCAGGTTTCTCAGAGCAGGGCATGAGCACCACATGGAGTTCCTTGGAGCAAAGCAGGATGCGGGCACCACACCGAGTTCCTCAGAGCAGAGCGGGACGTGGGCACCACACTGAGATCCGTGGAGCAGAGCAGGATGTGGGCACCACACCGAATTCATCACCATGGGGTAAAACAGATTTTTCCCTTCCAGCCACCCCAGCTTCAGGACCCAGCTTGGGGCATCTCTGACTGCTCCCTCCCCAAGCTACTCCGGGCAGGAGAAGGAAGAGGAGGGCTGGTGGAGAAGATGAAGCAACAGGTTGCCCAGCTGCTGCGTGGCTCCTGGCCAGCTGGGGAAGGGTTAAGCTGCAGGAAGGGGAGGCAGCAGGAAAATTCCTCCCAAGCAGAGTCACGGGTCCCCTGCCAGGGGAAGAGGAGGCAGAGCCCGGTGGTGGGGGGTAGGAGGGGAAGCAGGGGAAGGGGCCCTGAGTCAGCCCAGAGGCCAGATGGTGCTGAGGTGGACGAGCCAAGGGCAACCCCCAGGATCCTCCCTGCCCAGCCTGGCCTCTACAGCCACGCTCTCTTGCAGTCCTAGGATAGTCCTGCTCCCCGATGAGACTGGGGGGCACCAGTCCCAGCCCCACAGCCCACACACACTGAGCCAAACAGGGCTGGCAGCAGAACAGGGTGGACTGTGGCACAGAGGGCAGGAGGGCTGGCAGCACGGCTGGGAGAAGAGGGCAGGAGGGCTGGCAGGAAGACAGCAGGCACCAGCACACCGCAGGCTGATAACGATGACCCTGACTCCAAAGGCCCAGAGCAGGGGACAACACTGTCACTTCCTGTTCCCCGCTCCAGCTCCCAAGAGCTGCCCTGCCCCAGAGCCCACCCTGCACCACTCCCAGCTCTCCCTCCGGTGGGTCCAGGAGGTTCCCACCCCACACAGGAGCGTGGGCACCAGCTGAACACCCCCTCCAGCTGCACAGTGAGCCTCAACCCCCCAAGATTCTCATCCCAGTGCTCCCCCAGGGCAGCCATAGCAGACACAGACACAAGGTCACAGGGTAGTTTATTGTCCCCACACTTCCCAGCCCCAGCAAGCAGGACCAGGGCAGGCACAGGCAGGATGGAGGAGACAAGGACCTCTGGCTCCTGCAGGAACCGTTGACTACAGGGGTGTTTCACAACTGGGAATCCCAAAGTGCTGGGAGAGGAAGGACCTGGCTCATCCTCAAGGTGAGGAGAGGCCATGTCCCTCTACAGAGAGGGAGGAGAAAGGCCACCCTTGTTGGGAGAGCAGAGCCTAGCTCCAAGGCGATGGGCAGCACCACCACGCTCCCACTGAGCCCCATCACCGCTTCCTGCCCTCTGCAGCCAGCCCAGGTGCCCGGCAGAGCCTCAGGCAGAGACCCCAGCGGGGCAGAGACGCAGGCCACGGGAGGGTCACATGAACTGCGACAGGTTGGGCACTTTGATGTTGATGTCCCCGATGTTGATGTTGCGAGGGATCTCGGGCAGGTTGATGTTCTTCACCGCAGAGACTGCGCGGGACGGAGCGGCCGAGAGGCCTCCCTGCTGGTGGGAGGGAACAGTGGCCACCAGCAGGGACCAGTGGCCATCAGGGGGGAGCAGTGGCCATCAGGGGGGACCACTGGCCAACAGCAGGGACCAGTGACCCTCATGAGGGACCAGTGGCCATCAGCCCCATGTCCTGCCACACACAGCTCAGCACAGGGAGCAGCTCCCACACCCACCTCTCAGCTCGCTGCTGGACCCAGTCCCATGAGCAGTATGGAACAGGGCTGGGCAGCTCGGTGCTTCCCCACGCCAGCAGCCTGGCTGCACCCTCACGGCAACAGCACCAGCAGGGCCAGTGAACTTTGCCGATGGGAACGGCTGCTCCCCTGCTTGGGCTGCTCCCTGCACTCTGAACAGCAGCCAGTCCTTTTCCAGAGGACTCAGGCACTCAGAGTGGGGATACTGGGGATGCTCCCCGTGCCCTAGAGCCCTCAGACTGGAGGGCATCAGGCCCCGCAGAGCAGAGCTGCAGCACGGCTGCTCACCTCAGCCTTCTCCAGTTTGCTCTGGGCCTCCACCTGTGCCACGATCTCGTTCATGTTGGTCTCCAGCACCATGCCACCTATCACCACCTCCTGCAAGATGTGGTGGACCTGCAGGGGGAGGGAAGGGATAAGAAGGGGTGAGGAAAACTGTGAACCCATCCCAGCTCAGGAGCTGGGAGCAGCAGCAGCCTGGAAGCTGCAGGTTGGTCTGGAAGCACCTTGGGAGCTGACATTTCCCCCTTGAAGGGCACAAATCCATTCCTGTTCTCCCTTTGGCCCCAGCACCCAGACGATCCTCAGCCTGGGGAGTTCCACAGCCCCAGTTACTGCTGGCACCTTGGCTCTAGAGGACACCCACCAGAGGGGATGGGGCAAATACTACCCACTGGGCATGGGACAGCCCCAGGAGGAGCCAGGTCAGGCCCAGCCATTAACACATCCTGGATGTGTCACCTCCAGATAAAGTTTTATCGATTCCCAGGCGGGAATATTGGTCACACCTCGGAGTCCTGACAGGAAATGGTCCTGGAGAGGAGTTTCTAGGGCAGCAGAAATCTCCCAGACACTTCTTCCCAGAACCAATTTCTCCTACCAGGAAAGCCAGGCCAGAGGCCAGATTCACTTTTTGGAGAGACCCAACTGTGACAGAGATACAGAAAGCATAAACAGTCAAGCTCTGAGGCTGTAGAGCCTGGAAAAGAGCAGCCCCAGAGGGGATCTGCTCAGTGCTCAGCAAGAGCTGAAGGGTGTGGGGCAAGAGGATGGGACCAGACTCTTGTCAGTGGTGTCCAGGGACAGGGCAAGGGGCAACGGGCACTAACTGGAATGCAAGAAACTCCATCCAAAGAGAAGGAGAAAATTCTTTGGTGTGAGGGTGCTGGAGGCCTGCAGCAGACTGCCCAGAGAGGCTGTGGAGTCTCCTTCTCTGGAGAGCTTCCAAACCCACCTGGCCGTCACGATCCTGGGCAAGCTGCTGTGAGTGCCCCTGCTCTGGCAGTGGTGTTGGACTGGGTGATCTGCAGAGCCCCCACCATGCTGGCATTCTGTGACTCCAGTCTTTGGCCACCTTTGTTGTCCCTCTCCTCTCTGTACACATCTGGCATGGATTTTTACTGATGGGGAGCACCCAAGCTTCTGAGAGCTGGATGGCAGCTGGGCAGCGCTAGGTGTGCTGGGATAGGCAGCAGCCTCCTGCTACTACCCAGGTCTTGCTCCTCAGGTGCTGCCCCAGAGCTCCCAGCCCTGTCTCTGGGCCACTGGTATGCCTGGAGCTGTGCCAGGACGGTGCTGCCCTCTGCTCGGGCAGAGGGGATATGGAGTTCTGGCACGCAGCTGCCTCAGGAAATACGAGGCCAGCGTCAGCAGGAAAGTGCTGATGCATGGAGAAGACACTTTGGCCGTGAACATCCTCAGCCCAGCAGTTTCTGGTTGGGGTTTGGGTGCAGCTTTGGTGGCTCCTGTGATTTTCTGTTAACTGCTGCCCTGGATTCTCCTCACGCTCCACACAGCACAGGCTGCGTGAGACAGGAGCCACTGCAGGCCTGGGTCCCTGCTCAGCAGCAGGACAGGGCTGCTGGGTCTGTGCTTCTTGGCCATCAGTGCTCCCAGAACCTCGGAGCTTCACAAAAAGATGGAGCCACAATAGCTGTGGGGAGGCTCAGAGGAAGCTCCTGCCCAGCCCCTGCTTGTTCTTAGTACCTCGAGGAGAACGTGAGCTTCTCTCCACAGCTGTGAGGTCCCACAGAGGACACAGCTTGTTCGGGAAGTGCTGTTTGGCTTTGGAAAACAAACCTTGCTTGGGATCTCTGCCCTGCTGAGTTCACTCCAACTTGGCCTGGGGCCAGACCTTGGAGGAACAACATTTCCTGCAGTCCAGATGCTCCCCTGTGGCAGAGAGCTGCTCATGCTGCGCGCTGCCGGGGCTGTGCCGCGGTCCCAGTGCTGTGGGTATCCTGGGAAGGTGGTTGTCACCCTGTGCTGGCCCTGCACATCTCACTGCTCTGGCTGTGGCTAGAGCAGGATAGGACCCGTGGAGAGCCCTTCTAGCAGGTTCTCTCCTGCCTGATCTCTGAAAGCCCTCTCCTGGCAGTACTGTGTTTACAGCACAACCATAAAACAATGTCATAACTCAACCATCTTCCAGGAACAGCCTGCTCCAGGGGAGCTAGCAGAGATCCATAAACTCATTATCTGTGCTAGGTCATTGCTGGGAGCTGCTGACTTAGCAAGGAAAGCCAAAGGGATGTGCTGGGTGAGACAAAGGAGCTGCTGGAGAAAGTCCAGTGGAGGCTGGGAAGATGCTCAGGGTCCTGGAGCATCTCTGTGAGGAGGAAAGGCTGAGAGCCTTGGGGCTGTTGAGCCCGGAGAAGAGCAGCCTGAGAGACGATCTGCTCAGTGCTGATCAACATCTCTGGGGGTGCTCTTCTCTGGGCTCAACAGCCCCAGGGCTCTCACTATCTTCAGAGCCTCTCGCCAGTAGTTCCTTCTCTCTCTTGAACTGGGGAGCCCAGAGAAGCAAGGCTGGGATGAAGCAGCAGCAGCCCAGAATAGGCAGCAAACTGGTCTGACTGGCAGAAGAGCCTGGAACTAGGCCAGGATCTCCTTGATCAGAACCCTCTTGACTTGTGACCCCTCTCAGCCCTTTCCTGGCAGGAGAGTCCACAGGCAGGTCCCTGCCAGCAGAACAGAGGGGCACAGGGGCACTGCTGTTCATTCCAAATCCAAGCCCTGGGGTCAAGCAGCCCAGAGGTCAACTAACTACCCCACCCAGCACAGGCATCTCCTGCCTGTGGTCTGTGGGCTGGGAAGAGAGCCGCCAGGTCTTGGCCAGGCCACAAACCAAGTGCCTGGAAGGAAGCTCATCCTCTCTGAGATGTGGCCAGGGTGAGCTGGCAGCTCCTCCTAGCACTTTCTCCCCAGGTTGAGATAAGAAGGCTTCTGCTGACAAGATAAAATTAATCCCATGACACTTCTCAGAGTTCACAGCTGGGCAGATGATGGAATCAAGGTCTTCCAAGGTCCAGCCATCCCTGGGACCTTCAGCTGGTCCTGGTCACTCTAAGGAGAGTCACTGACTGCATTTCTCTGCCAGAGCCCACGAGCTGGAAGCACCAGCAGAACAGGAACGTTCTGTATCTCTATTGAGGGGTTGGGTTTTTTTCCATTCCTCTTTTTTTGTTGTTGTTAATTGTCTTGTTTTGCCTCCAACAAAGCAAGAAAAACCTTATCAAGAGCTGCATGTACCCCAGCAGACGTCAGCACTCTCTTTTCTCCCAAAGCCCAGCCCTGGCTGCCTCCAGCCCCACCTCTGGGATGATCAAAGGGGACAGGTTTCCGCCCTGAAACTCCATCAAGACCAAGAGGAAGCTTTGGGAGGTTGTGGCTCCAGGAAAGTTTACCAAACACTCTGTGGATTCCAAACAGTCTCTTTGTTCCTGCCCTGCTCTCCCTGCAGCTCTGGTAAAACGTTAACAAGGCTCCCAAGAGGTCCCACAGCACAGCCAGGAGGGGCAGAACACACACAGCAGCTCAGGGGTCAGGAGGACATGCAGATCCCAGGCTGGCTCCTCCACCTAGGACTTCAACCCCACCCCAACTCACGTCCCTAAAGTACCAATGGAGCCTCCCAAAAGGCTCCAGAGCCCCAGGCTGGGCCAGCTCCTGCCTACAGGCATGTAGGGCTCTGGAGGCAGCTGTCTGGGAGGAGCACACCAAGTGCACAACTCACCTTGTCCATGTGGAAGATGAGGTCCAGCTCACAGACGTTCTCAAAGCACTTGTCCAGTGTCTCCACAAACACCTGAGGAGATGAGAAAGGAAGGTCAGTATAGGAACCACCATGCAGAAAGAGTGGTCAGGCACTGGAATGGGCTGCCCTGGGAGGTGGTTGTCACCATCTCTGGATGTGTTTAAGTCATTTGGATGTGGTGCTTGAGGATATGGTTTAGGGTGACTCTTGTAGAGTAGGGTTATTGGTTGGACTTGGTGATTTTGAGGATCTTTTTCCAACCTGAATGTTTCTGTGATTCAGTGAAGATGCTTCCTACACACAGGCAAAAGATCCAGAGCCTCATCCAGAAACGTGTCCCTGAGTAGGGACAACACCGTCTCAAGGACCTCACTTCCCTCTGACGGCCCATGGGACAGGGACTGCTCCCAGAGAAAACAGAGACAGGCCCAGCCTGGTGGCTGCCCACACACCCAGAACCCCCTTCAAGGGGCTGGTGCAGCATTGAGGGCACCAATACATAGGAGCTGGATGTTCTGGGAGGAGGATCCCAGGTGTCCATGCCCTGATCTGCTACAGTGCTGGGACCATGTTGATGGCTGTGTTTGGGGAGGGCTGGAGACCAGCAAAAGAGCCTGAGAGGGGCAGAGGTATGGAAAGAGGGCAAAGAAGCTGGTGAAAGGTCTGGAGAACAGGTCTGTGTGATTCTGTCTGGTGAGGAGCAGCTGAGGGACCTGGAGTTGCTCAGTCTGGAAAAAAGGAGGTTGAGGAGAGACCTTCTGGCTCTCTACAGCTCCCTGAAAGGAGCTAGGAGGCAGGTGGGGGTTGGTTTCCTCTCCCAAGGAACATGTGACAGGACAAGAATAGCTAGCCTCAAGTTGTGTCAGTGGAGGTTTAGGATGGACTTGAGGAACAATTTCTTCATGGAAAGGGTTTGTCAAGGTCTGTCCCAGGCTGCCCAGGGCAGTGGTAGAGTCTCCATCCCTAGGCAGGTTTCAAAGCCATGGAGGTGTGGTGCTGAGGGCCATGGCTGGTGGTGACCTGGCAGTGCTGGGGTAATGGATGGACTCCAGGAGCTTAAAAGCCTCTTCCAACCAAAATTTTGAAAAGCAATGAACTCAGGCTGACTTCCCCTGCTGCGTCCAGGAGGAGGAGCTAGGGTCACTTCACACCACGCAGCTCTCCCTTCCCACCGCAGCCCCCTCAACAGCTTTTCAGCTGCTCCCACAGACACAAAGTGACTTCAGAGGCCTTGGGGTCAGGGCTCTGTGCCAGAGGCAGATTCTGAAGCAAACCCAAGTGCAGAGACTGACCTGGATGAGGTCCAAGATGCCCAGCTCACTCTCTGAGGAGTCCACACAGAAGACAAAGTAGAGGGTGGCGTAGTGCCGGTAGATCAGCTTGTAGTCAGAGCCACCAAACAGGCTGTGGAGATGCGAATCATGCAATTGATTAGACTGGAAGAGACCTTTAAGATCACCTCAGCTTCCTCTTTTCCTGGGTAAACAACCCCAGGTCTCTCAGCTGTTCCTCACCAGACCTGTTCTCCAGACCCTTCACCAGGTTCACTGCCCTTTTCTAGACCTGCTTCAGCCCTTCAATGTCCTTCTTGGAGTGAGGGGCCCAAAACTGCACCTAGGATTCAGGGTGTGTCCTCACCAGTGCCCAGTACAGGGGTACAATCACTTCCCTGGGCCTGCCGGCCACACCACTGCTGATCCAGTCCCGGATGCTGGTGGCCTTCTTGGTCACCCAGGCACACTCTGGCTCACCTTCACCACCAGGTCCTTTTCCACTGGGCAGTTTCCAGCCACTGTGCCCCCAGCCTGGAGGGTTCCTGGGGTTGTTGTGGCCAAAGGGCAAAACCCATTGCTTGGCCTTGTGGAACGGAGGGCAAGCGAAGGGTTCTGAGGAGCTATTTGCATCCCCACCCAGGGGATGTCCCCACACACCCCCGGGCAGGGATCTACCTGCCGCACTCCAGGAAGTTGCAGATGTGGTCATCCCGCTTCAGCACCAGGTGGAAGGTCTCCCGGATGATCTGCTGCTGGACCTCCTCCGTCTGTGGGAGCGGAGATGAACACCCATGGGTGCAGGGCACGGAGGAGCCACGGTTCTGCTCTGCCCAAGGGATGCCCTGAGCTGGCAGCTCCCAGCTCCCTGCCAGCCTTGGCCCCACAGGAGTAGCCACCGCAGGCATGACCCAGTCATAAGGCATTCTGAGAGACCAGGTCATGGGACCAGGCAGAGGCAACCAGGGCTCTTCAGCCCCAGAGAGACCTCTCCCTGCACCCCTGGATCCCCCCAGCATCAGCTGAGCCCTCCCAACACCTCCGGCCCCACACCAGGCTCATGTACTCACTGTCATCAGCCCCACAGCCAGCCTCTGGTCCCATCCATGTCCCTGTGCCTGGCCCCATCCTGATCCCTGTCCCCGGTCCCCCAAGCACATCTGTGTTCCTGTCTCTGGTCCCTTGCCCCACCCGCAGTCCTCGGCCCTCGTCTCTGTTCCCAGTGTCCCGGACCTGGCCTCGTCAGCATCCCTGTCCCTGTCTCCGTCCCCCGGCCCTGTCTCTGTTCTCATCCCGGTGCCCCGGCCCCGCACCAGGTGCTGGTAGAAGCGGACGAGCCGTGGCTTGCCGTGGTTGTTGAACACCAGGATGGCGTTGATCATCCCGGTGGCTGGACGGGCCGAGCCAGGCCAGGCTGGACTGGTACCGGTAGCAGAAGCAGAGAGCCAGGGGCCGCAGCCTGCCCGCAGGAAAGCACTCACTCGCTCCGGAATCGGAGCTGCTCCCACCACGTAAGGACCCGGAGCCCTCGGGGATCAGCCCGGTGCTCCTACGTTGGGGGACAGGGGAACGTTCAGACCCGGGCCGCACCGGGGCAAGGCACTGACACCCCCCCACAGCCGCCGCTGCGGAGAACGCGCTCGGTTCCAGCCCCGCCACCGGCCCGCGCCGCCAGAGGGCGCGCCAGCTCCGAGGCGACGGGAGCCGCGCTGGGACACGGCGCGGCACAGCGCGCATGCGCGGGCACCGCCCCATGGACGGCGCACCGGGCAGACCACACCTACTCTTAAAGGGCTAGCGCCCTGCGGGCGGAGTGGGCAGGGGCCCTGGCGCCTGCCCCCGCGCAACCCCCAGATACAGGACACACTCAGGGGCGTGCCCCACGATGGTTCATGCTGCTCAGGGCGGCTCATGATACCCAAGGTGGTCCATGGTGCCGGGGGTGAGCTGCTCCCAGGCTGCTCTGTGGGAACCACCTGCAGACCAATAACCATCAGATGTCTGAGTAAATTCCTCTGCCCAGGAGTTGAGGAGGAAAAAGAAGAAAAGGAGCAAAGTCCCACGTGCCACATGCTCCAGGCACAGGACATGGAACGTGAAAGGGCGTGTGGCCCCAGATGGATGTAAGGAAACCCACGGGCAGGTGGGTGCATACCAAAAGTATGGCTCGGCTAAGCCACCAGCAGTGAGGGACATCAAGGAATGCCAGATGGGCTCTGTGTGCTGCAGGGATGGACAGGAGGGAGGTGACTGATCCACAACCATGAGTCACAGCTGGGGCTGGGGCACTGGGACCGGGTCTGGGTCCCCTATTGCAGTGTAGACATTAAACTGCTGGAGCTGTCTCCTGTCCCCACATCCTGATCGGCTGAGGCTACTGTGGCCCCACATCTCCTTGTTCTGATTGGCTGAGATGGCTGCACCCTCATCTTTCCACATCTTGGTTGGCTGGTGCAGCTGTGGCCTTGTGTTTCCATGTTCTGATTGGTTGAGGCTGCTGTGACCCCATGTCTCCTTGTCCTGATTGGCTGAGATGGCTGCACCTCCATGTCTCCACATCCTGATTGGCTGAGGCTGCTGTGTCAACCTGTCCCAACTGGCCAAGGTAGCTCCAACCTCATGTCCCCATTAATCAAAGTGGCCATGGGCCTGCTCCCCACAGTTGTCTGCCCCAGGGGGGTGCTTCCCGCCTCTGGCCAAGGCCACCCACGGTGCCTGCTGTGCCCACTCCTAGCCCACCCATACACTCGCCTTGATCCGTGGCCCACTCTGGATGCCCACCACAGGTGGGGCATCTGCAGGGCACATTGGCACAGGTGGCAGCAGGGCTGGGCTAGCACCTGTGGTGTGGCTGGGTGCCAACACAGGGCCAGAAACACCGGTCTGGGTGAACCGTGACGTCGCTCGGGCCTGGTCCCGGAAGGGAAGGCAGCCAGGAGGTGATGAGGTGGTGGCTTGGCCAGCTCCACACCATAAAGTGGGTGCAGGAGGCCCTGGGCACAGGTGCTGGGAAACTGCACACCAAGAGCACAAAACCCTGGGCAAGGAAGTGTCCTCAGACAAAGGGCTGCCCTCTGGGAGAACCTCCACTGCCATCAGCCCTACCTGCTTCCAAGGAGACAAGAATCTCCTCCTCCCAAATCCCACCTGCCTCGGTGTGCACCTTCTCCATCAGCAGGAGACCCTCATCCTCTTTGTGATGGGGTCCAGTGCCCCTGCCCACAGCGGTCAGGTTCTTTGCCAACTCTCCATGCCACATCATGGCCGACATCCCCCCTTTTAGGCACCCAAAACCTTCTGCCCTCATTCCACCTCCCCACCATGGTAGACCTACCCTCTTCAATAGCCTCCTTGGGAGGGGGGGAGGAGAAGGGAGGGGCAGGGTAAACATCATTCCCTTATCTTAAGGACCCTCCAATTTGTGGAACATCTAAAATTCTCCTTGTCCTTCTTTTTGGGGGGGGAGATGGGGGACTTTGCCATCAGCTGGTAGAACCCCTACAAGGTTCCTGGGGTGCAGCTGTTCCTGCAAGGTTACAGGGTGCAGGTGACCCTACAAAGACTCTGGGGGCAGATGATCTGACAAGGTTACGGGGGGCTCACGTCCCTCCAAGGTTTCTGGGCTTCTCGCGACCCTAGGTGGCTTTTTCAAACTCCCGTGACCATCATCAGCACCACCATGGAGAAGAACGACGGAGGAAAGTGGGGGTCCCGTCACCCATCCCTAGGGATGAGGCACCCCCTTTCTGGGGTGATGCTCCCCCCCTCCCCAAGGCCAAGTGATGCTCATCAATTAACCCTCGGGGTGGGGTGCAGGGGCGGGGCGGGTGTGGGGGTGTCGAGCCCACGACCCCAACCTCATCGGCTTTAGTATGGGGGGGGTCCGATGGAGACCCATCCCCGTTACCAAACCGCGCCCCGCAGCTTTGTTCCCGGTAACCGGTACCGTGAACAGCCCCGGTTAAAGGAGGGGAAATTGAGGCGGTTGGGTGGAGGGGGATGGGCCGGGGGGAAATTGGGTGGGTGGGTGCGTGGGGGAGAGATAAAAGGGCGGCGAGTTAAGGAGGAGCTGCTTTGCATCCCTTCACGTCAGCCCTGCCTCCTTCCCTCCTTCTTCCTTCCTGCGCACCCAGCGCCGGGCCCGCAGCCGCCGTTACCGGAGCCTCCGCCGCTACCGGAGTCACTACCGGGGAGGAAGCGCACGGTGAGTCCTGTCCCACTCATCTCTCTCCACCGGACCACCTCCCGCAACCCAACCCCAAGCCGCCCCGAGGGTTACCGGGGATGTCGCCGCCGCTTCTTTCGCTTCCACCGCCACCGAGACGGGAGCGATGGCGGCGGGAAGGACCGGGAGATGGTGGGGGCGGGGGAGAGGACGGGGCACACGCACACGGCGCGGGGGGGCCTGCTCAGCACGTGGGGCCGTGCCCCGCTCCCCCTTCCCCGCTGCTAAGTTTTGCCGTCGCCTCTCGCAAAGTTTCCCGGCGGCCGCGGGCCGATAAAGTTGCGGGGAGGGCGTGGGGGGGTCGTTACCTGTTGAGAGAGGAAAGCGGCACCCCCAGGAGGGGCTTTGGCGTGGGGAGCGTCCGGAGGGGTGGGTTGAGTGTTTGGGAGGTCACCGAGCAGCACCCCGGGGTGCCCTAACCCGGCGTGGGGGAGGGGGTGGGGTCGGGTAATAAGAACCCTGGTCTGGCTTCCCGGGTGGGAGCGGGGCCGGGGGGGAGAGGCGTTCTGAAATGCGGGGGGGGGACCCTGCGTCTCGCAGGTGAAGTTTGAGGGCAGCTCGCAGGCGTTGAGAGTGTTTTGCCCCCGAATCGACGGTGACAAAGTGCCACGGAATGGGGAATGGGCAGTGCGTTTAAAATGGAGGGGTGCCACCCGCGGGGTCTGGGGTGCCCTGTCCCGCGTGGAGCAGAGGCACTGATGGATTACCTGGTGTGGGACCCTCCCAAGATGGTTGTGCAGAGAGGTCTGGGGCTGCTTTGTTCCCTGCTCCCCCGGCAGTGACAGCCCAGGACACCCTGTCTGTGCCACCCTTTGATCGCGCCTCTTAATCAACAGGATGCGCGTTACACGGGTTATCATTAATTAATTAGTCATTAGGAGCTGCTTGGTAAGCAGCCTGTGTGGGCAGAGGAGGGGAGGTGGTAGGAGTGGGGGTGGCATCCCAGAGTCTGACCCTTGCCAGGTTCAGCTCTGGTGTTGTCGTGAGTCCCACCAGCTGCCAGGAGCCTCACTAGGCCCCTCCAAGCCACCCACTCCATGCCACCCCCTAGTCGAGCTTCAGTGTGCCCTTGCCACATGCAAGTCTGCATTCAGGGGCTCCAGTTCCATCTGTGCAGCTCTTCAAGCCAGGAACTGTTCTGGGGGTTGGAGTGAGACCTGAGCACCATGACTTGCCCAGCACTTGCCACGGGGACACATCCCCGTGTCCCCTTTGAGCCCTGAAGGGGAAACAACCCCTGCTGTGGCCATGGCAGCAAACAGCATTTTGGTATCACTGTGACCAGTCACTCTTTCCCCTGCCCCTGGGGTGCCATCTTTTCCCACCAGATCCTCCTCAGCAAGAAGACAGTGGCCTCTCGGGCAAGGCAGGCTCCACGAGTGTCCTCTCCTGCCAGCCATCCCTTTATATCCCTGTAAAACAGTCAGTTAGATCCCAGCCACTGCATCTCTGTTGTGCCTCAAAAAACGTTCCCAGTCTTGGCTTGGGGTGGTCAGAGGTGGGGGCACCAGAAGCATCTTCTGCAGTGGTCGCTGGCATCTCCTCCTGCCCCTTCTGGTGTTGGATTTGGTTTGGGTTAATCTTGGAGAGGGTGGTTGAGTTCTGTTGGGCCACAGGTGAAGGAAGGGTTTTAATTAGTTAAATTAGTTGAGGAAACCTCAGGTAGAGAGGGATGAGGACAAAGGTTGTGCTCTTCTACAGCTGGAGATGTTGAAGAACTGGCAAGGTGGCAACTGTGCTGCAAAGATCCTGCAGCAGAACTCCCTGCGAGTGGGAGCAGTGCCTGTGCTCCTCGCACTCGATTTGTGTTTATTCTTTGTTGGCTCCAGCTCAGCATGGGCTCTGAAACATCATCCAAGGGACTTGTGTCCATGGTTCTGCCAGGCCAGAGCTGCACCACTGCTGGGAGTGGAGGGTTCCTCCTGGTTTTAGCACTGTTGCTCCTCCTCCTCTCTGCTGCCCACCACCACTTGTGTTCTCCTGACCTCTTATGCCTCCAGAGCACAGCTGCTGCCCTCTGCACACAGAGCCTGCCCGGCTGTGGGTGCACCAGAACATGAACATGTTCCACCTGAACAGGAGGAGAAACTCCTTTGGCATGAGGGTGCTGGAGCCCTGGAGCAGGCTGCCCAGAGAGTTTGTGGAGTCTCCTCTGGAGAGCTTCCAAATTCACATGGTTATTGTGATCCTGGGCAAGCTGCTGTGGCTACCCCTGCTTTATGAGGGTGGTTGGACTGGATGGTGTCCAGAGGTCTCTCCCACCCCACCATGCTAGGATGAAGGGTTTCTGTGAGGTGTCCTAGACCCCTGCACAAGGTGTTTGCTGTAGAGTTGGCGCGTGCTTGACTGGCAGAATATTGCTGGATGGGTAAGATGTGCCAGGAGCACTGTGGTTCCATCCTTTGTGCCCTTGGCATGAGTCATGGTCCCTGCTGAGGTCCCTGAGCTCTTCCTGCAGGGCTTGACCTTGGGGACAGAGGACTCCAATCCTGTGACAGGCATTTTCCCTTTGTCCTGCTGTCTCACATCTTCCTTCTCCAGTCCCATGCTCTGTTCTCTTCCATGTCAGCCAGATCCTGCCTTGTCTCCACCCTTCTTGTCGTGGTGGTGTTTGTGTGGGGAGAGGGACCCAGCTCAGCCTGCTGCAGTCAGGCACAGCTTTCCCTAAAAACCCAGCTTCTGCCCAGCATGGGGTGAAGGTTGAGAAGGTTCCTGGAGTGATCTGTGAGGGGTCTGGTTATAAACCAAAGAGGCTGCTGCTGTCCTTCACCTGGTCCTGGTGGACAAGCTGGGACCTCTCCTGCTGAGAGAACCAGCACAAGATGCAGCTTCTTTCCCAAACTTCCCATCATTTGGGGGGAATCCTGGTTTGAATTTCCATGGCCTTTGCTCCCAGCTCTCTGACCATCATTTGAGTGACAGCAAAGGGTTTCTGACAAAAACACCTGCCAACAACAGGCAAATGGCCTGCCACAAAGTCTGTGTAAGGTACGTGGCTGCCACGGTGCCCTTCTGCCCTCTTCTTGCCTCTTTGCATTGTTGTCCCCAAATATCAGAGTTTAGGGAAGAGGTGACAGGGGCAGGAGACTCCTTATTTTTTAGCTCCCAGGACTCCTGGATCACTGGGAACATTCTTAATGGGAAGAGAAGCCTTGTCTCCCACCCTTCCTTCCTTCCTTCCTCCTCCTCAGGCCACCTCTGATCTCATAAAGTACCCTGGGGGACACAGGCAGTGTCTGGGTGGCTCCTTTGTGCAGAACAAGGGAAAAACGTGTGGAAAGTTGATGTGAAAATTGGCAGGAGATGAAAAAGAGAGAAGTGGGTCATGGGGGACACCAGGGCTGGGCAGGGGGTGGGTTGGAAGGAGGAACCTTTTGCAGCCCTGTGCTCTGCCTGAGAGACTTGGGGGACACTAGGGTTCTGCAGATTGTTTCAAACCAACCCAAAGGATTTGATTCAGAATGGAAAATGCTCTGGGCTGGGATGCTCATGGGAGGAGGACAGGGGATTAGGAGTCCAGGGGTCTCATGGGTGCCTGGTTGAGGGGAAGTGGTGCATGTTCAGCTGCACTCTCAGGTCACTGAGGGGTCCTGAGCAGGCAGGATCTGGCTGACATGGAGCACAATCTTCCTCCACACAAGAGCTGTGGGGTTTACTGGTGTGGCAGTGGATGGAGGAGGATTGGGGCATTACTCAAGATGCCAAGGGTTGTGGAGGTCCCAGAGCAGAGGCTGGCCACTGGCAGGGCAGTGAGGAGCAGCAGCATCCAGGCTGGCACAGTTCAGCAGCACACCACAGGACAGGGTGAGGAGGGGGAATCTGGTGATGCTCTGTTTTAATCCCAAACGTGGGTTTTGCTTTGCAGGAGTGGCTTAGAGAAGGGAGAGGGCAGCATGGGGTGGGGCACTGCAGTGTGTTCTGGGGATGTCTCAGTAGTAACCCAAAAAGGAGGAGAATTTGTTGTTCTTCACCTTAGAAAACCAAAATTTAACTGAATCAACCATGAACTGGACCTCAGCCTTACTCTGGCAGCTTGATTTTGGGTTACAGCTGCATCTGGAAGTGCTGATAGATGGGGTGGATGCTGCTCCACAAGTGAAGTAGGAGGGCTGATGCCCCTGGAGATGGAATGGTCCATGGGCAGAGGGTGGCATGGAGGTGGGACAGGTCTGGCAAACTCACGCCAGAGCTGGTGGCAATGCAGGGTCATGGTGGTGCACACCTGAGTGTCACACACAAGCATGGAAGGCACTGGTGAGGACAGAGGTGTGAGCGGATGGAGGTTGGTGGAGCACCTTGAGTCTCAGGAATCCCTGCAGCTCTGGGGATGAAAGAAGTGGGAGCAGTCTGGAGCAGCTCTGGCTGCTGTGTACACCTGGGGGTGACCCTAGCAGCTTGTGGACACCAAGGCTGGAGGGGCACAGAAGGTGGGGAGGGCTCTGAGATGCCCAAGGGGAGCAACATCAAAACCCACCCTCGGAGCAGGAGGGGCTGGAAAGAACTGGGAATGGGCCCAGAATGGCCTGAAAATAGCACTACTCAATAGGCCCTCTTGTGTGGGGTCTGGGTGGTGCCGGTGCCACTTTGGTGCCCAGTGGGTACATCCTGGGGTGAGAAACTTGAGCACTAGATGGGGAAGAGCAGCTTCCAGCACAAGTGTGTGTGGACATTGTGACACAGAGCAGTGGACTGAGTGAATTTAGCCCATATCAAAACTCCTTCCTTTTATGTTCCCCTTTGTTCTGCAGCCCTTGTGCCCTGGCACACACCACCCATGCCCCTCGCAGGCCAATCCTGAGCATCTCCAGCACAGGAGTGACAGGCACAAAAGGGTTTGGGCTGAGAAGGAAATGCCAGTGAGCCTTTCCAGGGCTTTATCTCGGCAGTTGGTTTGGGGAAGGATGTGTTTGACCTGGGAAGCAGCTTGGGGCCGTGTTCATTGTTTTACTTCCACCTCTTGTGTGTGCAGAGCCATTTCTGCCCTGGTGCTGGGCACCCTTTGCCGGGCAGTGTGGGAGTGGCTGCAGCTGAAAAGGGGAATTTGGTGGAGCTGCAGCTGAGGCCACAAATGGTCGGTGCAGAAATTAAATCGCTGCAGTTAGCTGCTCCTGTCCCTCCTGAAGCCTTGAACAACCTTCCCTACCAGGTGCTGCCAGCTGCTACCACCAGCATTAGGGCAGGGCAAGGCTTGTGCCTTGAGGATAGTTGGGACCAGCCAATGGTACCAGCAGGCTGGGGCAGAGCCAGGGTTTGCCCATGGAAGGGAGAAGCCTCCCAGGCTGGAGCCAGGGAGGGAGAGCAGGGGGAAGGAAGGACAGGCAGAGCTGCAGGAGGAAGAGCCCTTGCAAGCTGCCTCTAAATTTGTCTTTCCTGTTCCTCCTGCCTCGTGTCCTGGCTCGTGAGGCTGGGTCACTTCTCCCAGCCTGCTGCTGGCACCCTGGGCCAGCAGCACTCCAGCCTCTCCCCGCCTTATTGCCTTGGATTCTCTCTGTGTCCCCAGCTGCTGTTTGCTTCCCTCACTCTGCTCTCACACCTTCTGACGCAGCTGCTGTCCCGGGGGAGCCACAGCTGGGAGCTGTTGAATCCCATTAGAGAATCGTGGGATCATGGGATGGGTTGGGTTGGAAGACACCTTTAAGCTCATGGGGTCTAACTCCTAGCCCGGCACTGCCAGGTCACCACCAAGCCATGGCCCTCAGCACCACATCTCCATGGCTTTGAAACCCCTCCGGGGATGGGGACTCCACCACTGCCCTGGGCAGCCTGGGATGGGTCTTGACAACCATTTTGGGGAAGAAATTATTCCTCAGGTCCAACCTAAATCTTCCCTGGTGCTCTTGTTCCTTGGGAGAAGAAACTGACCCCCTCGTGGCTCCAGCCTCCTTTCAGGGACTTGTAGAGAGCCGGAAAGTCTCCCCTCAGCCTTCTTTTCTCCAGGCTGAACAACCCCAGGTCCCTCAGTTGCTCCTCACCAGACCTGTTCTCCAGATCCCTTACCAGCTTTGTTGCCCTTCCCTGGACACTTCTGAGCCACCCTCTGGAAGCAAGAAGCCAATGTAATCTCCCTGCCCTGTGCCAGCTGCAATCTTGGGGGAGGGCATTTGAGCTATCTTGGAGTTCCTCAGTGACCTGCCCTCCTTGCCTTGCCCTGTGGCTTGGATCCAGAGATGGATTTGCACTCTGCACTTAGTCTCCATGGATTTTTCTCTCTTGTTCTGCAGCCCTTGCTCACCAGTTCTTGTGTCTGCTTTGGGTGCGCCAGGTCTTTACAAGGGTGAGCTGCAGACCCCCAGCCCTGGGTTTGGTGGGTGTCCACCCACTGCAGGAAAGCCTCACCTCTGCCTCCTTTCACATGTGGGTGACAGAAACTGGTCCTGGCTGTGTCGTGGTGGCCAAACCCAGCACAAGGTGTGTGTCCTTCAGCGTTTCTGCCCCCACTGACGGCTGCCCTTCCCCCTGAGCTCCACAGGGGAGAGGTGGTCGGTTGGAGGTGAGTTCCTGAGATGTCAGAATGGGAGGTCTTGTGTTCCTCTGTGCTCTTCTGGCTGTGCTTCACCTTCTAAAGGCTCATCTGGAGCTTTTCCCTTTGCCAAGAGCAAACTTGTGTTGGTGCTTGGTTCAGAGATGTCCCTGAGCTGCTGGCTCATGGGGGCTGGTGTAGTTGGTAGCAGTTGTGCACCTTGAATCCTGGGCTCAGTTTTGGGCCACACACTCCAAGAAGGACATTGAGGGGCTAGAGAAGGCTCAGAGAAGGGCAGTGAAGCTGCTGAAGGGTCTGGAAGTCTGATGAGGAGCAACTGAGGAACCTGGGGGTTGTTCAGTCCAGGGAAAAGGAAGCTGAGGGGAGACTTTCTGGCTCTCTGCAGCTCCCTGAAAGGAGCTTGGAGCAAGGTGGGGGTTGGTCTCTTCTCCCAAGGAACAAGTGACAGGACAAGAGGAAATGGCCTCAATTTGTGCCAGGGGAGATTTAGATTTGCCATGAGGAACAATTTCTCCATGGAAAGGGCTGGCTAGGCCTGGCCCAGGCTGTGTGGAGCAGTGCTGGAGTCTCCATCCCAGCACAGGCATTAAAGATGTGGAGATATGGTGCTGAGGGATGTGGTTTAGTGGTGACCTGGCAGTGCTGGGCTAGGGATTGGACTCCATGAGCTTGAAGGTTTCTTCCATTCAAAGCTCCAACATTGTTCCTGAGGACAAGGGCAGCTCTAATCCCAAAAGCCAGACCCTTCCTGCAGCAGCACTCTCTCCCCTGGTCCCTTTGGGGTGGCACTTTGCACATTTACAACATTTGGGTGTGTTGGCCCCATTTTACAGCCATCTGGGCTGGGCACCCCAGGGCATCTGAACTCCTATCCCTGTGTCAGCTCCTCTGACCTCCAGCCACTTTTGCAGCTCTGCTCTGAGGTCCTGCTGATGATGATTAACTGAGGGATGCTGAGAGGACACTGTCCAGGCTCCCAGACAGGGACATCACCCCTTGCTTGCTCCAGGCTCACCTCCCAGCTCAGCTTTGCTCATAGACAATGCCAGGGCCAGCTGGCATCCCAGTGAACCTGGGGTGCCTGTTACCTCTTGCTCACTTTGTCACCAGGGGACCCAACTGTCCTGGTGGGCTCCATCTTCAGCATTATCTTCAGGGTAGTTTGACTCTGCCTTTGTCCCACGGCACAATGGCTCTGGCCCCACTGCACTGCTTGGTTCACCCTCACACAGGAGGGTCTGCTGACCTCCCACCACCTCTGCTGGAGATGCTGAGCAGAATGGGATGATGGTGGGGTTGGCAGGACAGGCTGGTGGTAAAGATCCAGGATGAGACAGTGGCTTGGTTGGCAGGATGGTGCTGGGTTTTTCAGACCAGTTGGACCTCTCCTGGCAGAGCTCTAGGACTCATGCTCTCATCTGCAGAGGGTTTGGGATTTGCAGGGTGAGAGGAGCTGCACCAGGCAACAGCCCAGCCCTCGCCCATTGCAACCCCAGCACTTGGCCCACAGTCTGGCCCTGTCTGTGTCCATCATACCCATTCCTCCTCACTCTTCACGGGCTCTGGGGTTTGAGCCCAACATGGAGTGCTTTTCACAGCCCAACTTGCTCCTCCAGATCTCTTTTCTCCATCTTTATGGGTAGTTCTCCATAGCTTTTCCTGTGGATCAAGGTGGTGACTTTCCTTCAGGGGCCCTGCCGGTGGGCTCCATCCCTCCCAGAGCCCCCCATTTCGGTTGTGGTTCCACATCTCTGCCTGTGCCATTGCTGGGAGAGCTGCTGCTGGAAGTCCCCAGCGTCTCTTTCAGGGAGTTTGTGGAGAGCAGATTTATTTTGTGCTGTGCTGAGAATTAACTCCCCTTTTCTTCCTCCTGCCTCTGCCCCCGCTGGAAAGCGAGAGAATGCAGAAAAGAAGAAAGGATTTACATTGTGGTGGTGATTGGCACGGGCTCTGAATGAGAGGTCATTTCATCTGGCTGTTTCTTTTCAAGGCTCTTTTTTTCATGCACACTGTATTCAGGCTGGGAGCATTCTTTCTTTTCAAAGCTCCTCTGTCTGTCTCTCTCTTCCCCCTCCTTTATTTTTCATCCCTTTTCTTTACTTTTGCTGTCTTTTCATTCTGTTTTTCCCCACCCCCTTGGGGCTCCATTTTTTTTTTTTTTCCCCTTTCCTCTATTCAGTTCCTTTATTTTTTTCCCCTCCTCGCATCTCTTTTTGAATAGCTCTTCTATTTTCGGAGAGGAAAGGGAGTGTGAGGAAGAGAAGTCGTTGCAGTGAGGAGGAACTTGAAAGTCTTTCTTTCCCTGTTTATTTCGCTTTAAAGCCAAATCTCTTTTCCAGGGGAGAGAGAGAGAGGTTTCTGCATGGAGCCTTTGAAGCGGGGCTGGGACAGCAGCAGGGCTGGCCAGGCTGGGGCTTCTCCCTGTTCCTCATCGCACCATAGATTCCATAGAATCATGGAATGGTTTGGGTTAGAAGGGCCCCAAAAAATCATCTAGTTCCAATCACCTGCCACGGGCAGGGGCACCTTCCAGTAAACCAGGTTGCTCAAGGCCCTGTCCAGCCTAGTCTTGAACACCTCCAGAGAGGAGGCATCCACAAACCTCTCTGGGCAACCTGTTCCAGAGTCTCACTATCCTCATGCTGAAGAACTTCTTCGTAAGATCCAGTCTAAACCTATTCTCCCTCAGCTTCAAACCATCACCCCCCTATGCCAGACACCCTTATGAAAAGTCCCTTTCCAGTCTTTCTGTAGGCTCCCTTCAGGTACTAGAATGTAACTATTAGGTCTCCCTTCAGTCTTCTCCAGGCTAGAAAAAACCCCCAGCTTCCTCATCCTGTTCTCATAGCAGAGGTGCTCCAGCTCCCTTTGGTGCCTCAAACTGCTGAGGAATGCCCCATGAATCACGGGGAGGTCTGTGGGTGGCACTGGTTGAGCTGCTTGGGTGCCAGTGTTGTGGCAGGGGGTGCAGGCAGGAGCAGCCCCTCACCTCACACCTTCAGACACCAGTGACTCTTGCAGTGTTGGAAGTCGTGAGGTGGCCATGGCCCATGGAAGGTCTCGAGATCACTGCCCTGTGGTGTGTGCTGGGGAGGAGGCAGGTGGATGAGGGCAAGAGGCCATGCTGGTGTCATTTTGAAGGGAGAATATTGAGCTTGCACACAGAAAAATGTGGGATGTGCAGGGCAGTGGAGCTGGATCCTCAGGTTTGAGGTGGCTGTTGGCTGTGGAGAGTTGCTGGGCTCAGATCTGACAGATGCAGGGTGTTGAATTCCATAGGCTTGAGCCCTTCTGTGGCTGAAGAGCAGGAAGGGTCTCGCAGCCATGCATAGGGCCACAGTGATTCCAGTTGGGTCTAAGGGAAATGAAGAAGAAGCTGTTCCATCAGCTGCTGCTCTCCAGATGCAGTTTGGTGCTGTCAGATGTCTCCTGGCAGCTGCATCTTGCTTCCAGAAGGGCTGATAAAGCAGGCTCAGGCCTTGGTTGGTTTGGTCTGCTGAAGATATGTTGAGCTGCAAAGCAACAGCAGTTCCCCAAGGAGGGCAGTGTGGGGAGGACAAGACTCCCCCTTCCCAAGTGATCCCATCCTGTTCCAGGCACTGATCATCAGCTAACTTTGGAGCTGCTCAGGGGCTGGAAGTTTCCTCACCCCTTGGCAGGAGTGGAGCACTGACTCCAGCAGTTACTTTGGCTCACCCCATTGCTGCCAGTGCTTTTCTGAGGAGACCTCCCTGGTGCAGGGAGCACATCTGTGGGAAGAACCTGCTCCCACAGGCTCCTTGCTGCATCCCATGAAATGGGGCCCTTGGAAGTGATCCTGTGCTGGCCCTAGATCTCCCATGATCCTTCCTACCATCCCCAGAGGAACATGTCCTCCCCAGGTAGCTGTCATCCTGCTGTCACCTCCACAGCCAAGCTGATGCAGTTAAGACCCTGATGCTCAGAAAGCATCATCTGCTTGTTCATCTTCATCTGCCCTGGTTGCTCTGAGATAAAGCAGAGATTGAGGGCTGGTCTAGGACATGGGAACAGGTCCAGGATTGGAGCCTTCAGGTTTGATCTTGGCTGTGCTGGTGAGGGCCTGGGGGCCAGAGCTCAGGACCAACACATAAGGGTTCACCTGGCACCCAGATCCTGCTGTGGTCAGCAAGATTAGGAACATGATTCTGTATGTGGAGCTGCTCCACACCTGCTAAAGCAGCATTTCTGGGTGAAAAGTTTGTGAAATATGGCAAAGAGGGACCCTGCCATGCCTGGCTGAGCCAAACAGCTCAGGATGGAGAGCTGCTTGTGCCCCATCCTGAATGTCTTGTGGTGTGAGAGGAGAATTCTGCTTTTCCCTTTCATCTGAAGGGCTTTAGAGGAAGGCTAGGAGGTTCTGCCAAAGCAGGAGAAAATCACTATCTGCTGGCAGAGGTGCAGGTGGGGCTGGGGCACGGGCAGGGGTCCTAAGCTGCCTAGGTGGGCTGTAGGAGCAGAGCTGGTGGCACCCTGGCTAAGCAAGTCGATTGTTTTTTGCTAGTGAGATCCGAATAATTTGTCACCTGAGATGGAGGAGACACGGGAGGAGATGAAAAGGGTGAGAGAAAGGAAGGAAGCAAAGGACAGAGGTTGGGAATGGAGAGACAGATGAGGAGATAGATGAAAGGGAAAGGAGAAAGATAAGAGGGAGAGAGGGGACAGATCTCCAGCGAGAGATGGGCGTTGCCAGGGAAACGGGAAGAATGAGGGAGCGACGGAGGGATGGAGGCTGCTGGGGGCGGGGAGCGATGGAGGATGGAGGGATGGAGGAGGAGAGTGCATCCTCAGCAGAAGAGGAGGCAGGAGCCCAGCCCAGTGTGGGTGCCTGTCTGCTGGGAAGCTGTGCCAGTGTTTGAGGCAGTGGCTCTGTCCCTCCACAGTGCCCACTACAGCTGCTCCCAGACTGACCCCTCTTGCCCACATCTCGATGGCTAGAACAGTCCTGGACCACCACAGAGAGGTTTCCTCGCACACGTGGAGCTTTTGGAGAGCTGATGGGAGGCCAGAAAGGGTCCAGCCTAGGAGGGAGAGCACTGCCTGGGCTCGGCATTGGCATTTGATGCCACGTCGTGGTGTAGCTGCAAAGATAAAACCAGAGTGTGTGCGCTGCTGGAGCTGCTGACCTGCTGGCAGGGGACAACAGGCACTGGGATGCCATGCACAGTGTGCCAGCAAGTGATGGCAGTGCCAGAGCTCAGCTAGTACTACCTGAGCTGGTGCCACTGGTGCTGCCTGCACCAGGCTGGTGCTCAGTGGGCTGGGGCAACTAAGCATCCTCCACCTTGCCAGCAGCAGGACAGTGGCTTCTGCCAGTCTGCTTGTGAACCAGAGTGGTGGCTGATCTCCATCCCATGGAGTGAAGGGTCCCCAGTAGAATCAGACTGGTTTGGGTGGGAATGGACCTTTGAAGCCCATCTAGTCCAACCCCCTGCTGTCAGAGGATGTCTAGAAGCAACTAGAGCAGGCTACTCAGAGCCCCAAACAGCCTGACCTGGAATGATTCCAGGGATGGAGCATCTCCCACCTCTCTGGGCAGCCTGGGTTGGATGATGACCTAGCACTAATTTCAGGTCTGCAGAGCCAAATATTCCCTTCCATGGCACTGCAGGGACATTGCAAAGCCCACAGACAGTTTTGTGCTCAGCAGCTTTGCCTTCAGATGGGTCTGGGAAGGTCCCACTGGTGCCAGCTGCTCCCACATGGTTGGGGTGGGACCAGGTGGCTTTGTGTTTGTTCTGCACAAATGGGAATCTCCAGTTGTTTGGAAAACATCCTCTGAACCCTTCCAGAGTTTGCCAATAACTTGGTGGCTGCGAATGTAAATACTTACTGTAACAAACATAAAGTTTGGGGTGGAAAGCATGAAAGGAACACGGGCAGAGCCAGGGGAAGGGTTGAGCTGTGCTGGCAGAGCAGGTGGGATTCCCTTCCTGAGGCACTGGCTGTCAGATGGACCTGAAATCGTTGTTTTTGCTCCCAGTCTCATCACGGGGCTGTTATCTGCATCATGCTGCATATTGTAGCCTGGGGCCATTTCCACTCTCTTTAAACCAAAGCCCCCAGAGCGAGCGATTGCTGCACCCAGCACTGCTCCAGGTGGCACTCGGCGATGCCGCATGGCGTGCTGAGGCCAAGGCTGAAGGCAGTGGTTCAGCTTTGCACCAGCTCACGTCCAGCAGGTTTCCTCCTTTTCCTCCAGAAGCTTTCCTTAAAGAGCAGAGCGGGATGGGTGGGATGTGGAGACCCTGACTGAGTGGAACTCGCTGGGTCTGAGCTCTTCCAAAGCCTGGTGCTCCTTTGGTAGCACCGCCCCAGCACCACCTGTCCTCCTCCCCGCTCCTCAGCGCTTTGAGTCGTCGTTTAAAGCCCACTTTGACCGTCTTGGGTGCCAGCTCTGAGGTGAGAAATGGTGGGTTTGGCCCTGCTATGGGCCAGGGCAGTGGTGGCTGGCAGCTGCTCCACACTGGTACCCCTGTGGCACATGCTGTCAGCACAGAGCCAAGGTGTCAGGTGTGTGCCTCTGTATCCTGCATCTCTTGGCCTCGGCCATCCCTGGTGTCTGGTCCCGGTGGTACCGTGCCCTTCCTGCAGTGCCAGAGGGACCAGCTGTGGTTACCTTGACAGAACCCCACTCGTCCTGTCCCCTGAAGGATGGGCTCAGCCATCCCCAGCCCTGGTGTGGGACAAATGCTCTGGGTTAGGTTTGTGAGCAAGAGGGGCAGGGAGGGGGGGGGAAAAAGCCCAGAACACGTTTTTGTGTCTGGAATTGTTGTGCTTGGAGCTGCTTTACCTGAAGCCCACAACAAAGATGAAAGCCTGATTTTTGCCTTTTATTAAATTTGAATGAAAGCTGCTTTTAAGGAAGGAAGAAAAACAAAATCAAAGGTGCTCTCCCCGGCAGCCCCCAGCTCTCATCTGCCATTTTCTGATAAGGCTCTGAAAGGTTTTCATTCTTGCCACCCCATGTGCCCAGCCTCACCCCATCAACTCCAGCCCAAATTTCTGCTGAGGCTCAACCTGAGCATGCTCCAGCCCCTCAATGCCCTTCTTTGAGTGAGGGGCCCAAAACTAAACCCAGGTTTGATGTGTGGCCTCACCCATGCCCAGTATAGGGAGACAATCCCTGCTCAGGTCCCATTGGCCACACTACTCTGTGCCCACTCAGCTGGAGATGTCAGGACAACAAAGCTGGTGGAGGGTCTGGAGAACAGCTCTTAGGAGTGGCTGAGGGAATTGGGGTTGTTCACCCTGGAGAAGAGGAGACTGAGAGGAGCCTTCATTGCTCTCTACAGCTCCCTCCCTGAAAGGAGCTTGGAGCCAGGTGGGCGTTGGTCTCTTCTCCCTAGCAGTAGGTGATGGAATGAGAGGAAATGGCCTGAAATTGTGCCAAGGAAGGCTTAGGTTGGACGTTAGGAACAATTTCTTTCCTGTGAGATTGGTCAGGCATTGGAACAGACTGCCCAGGGAAGTGGTAGAGTCACTGTCCCTGGAAGTGCTCAAGAAACCTGTGGACATGGTGCTTTGGGACATGGTTTAGTGGCCATGGTGGTCTTAGGTCAATGGTTGGACTCGATGCGCTCAGAGCATCAAGTCAAGCATTTCCCTTTCCAACCCAAGCAATTCTATGATTCTGTGTCATCATCAGGAGGGACTATGAATCTGTGCTGATTTTTCCTTCCTCTGCCCCTTCTCGTGCTCTGAGGTGGCTGCTGCTAGGGCAGGTTCCCTTTGCTCCTGACTGCTGCAGTTCTGGGGTCACAGAGGGCCCCTGCTCAGGGGTCTCCTCTCCATGACTTGAAGCTGAGATCTTGGCTGGAGTTTGGGTGCAAGTGCTGCACAAGCCTCTGCCCATCTGCTGGGTGCCCCTACCCTGGCTCTGCATCATCTTGTTCCACCCAGGGAAAATTGATCCCTGTGGGAATGGCTGTGGCAGGCCTGTGCCAAACCTGAGCCTGCCTGAGGAACTTCTTGAGAGAGGTTGGAAGTAGCTCCTTGGAGAGATGAAGCTTAGTCACCCTGAGCAGTGCCAGGGGGTTTCCTGGGGGAGCTGAAAGACGTGACCAGACCTCACCAGCATTGGGAAATGGAGTTTCCAGCCACCCCAGGGAGGCTGAATGGGGAAGTGAGAGCGAGAAGTGAAACAAAAGCGTCTGCCCTGTGCTCCTGCTGCTGTTTGTGCAGCTGCAGCCCTGCAGCCACGCTCCCTGGGCGCCCAAGCTGCAGTGCCACAGCTGGGGTAACGTGAGGCCGGTACCCTTGTACCCAGTGTCTTGGGGTACAGAGTTCAACCTCCTCCTGGGTGCCCAGAGCAGGAATCTGCCGTGTACTGTGCCAGAAGCTGCTGGGTCAGGGTAGTTGTTGTTCAGACATATCAGTGCTGGTCTGGGGAGCATGTGTGAGGTGTTGCTACTTCAGCTTCCTCATCTTGTGCTGCTGGTACCCAGAGCTGTGCCAAGGGGTCCAGCCAGCCCCTCTGCAGTGCCAAGGATACAGAGGGGACAGTTTGGTCCCATGTTATGTCCCAGAAGCTGCCAGCCAGCATTGGGGCTGTCCAGATCATGTGTCAAGAGGGGACTTTTAACAAGGGGTTATAGTGTTAGGACAAGAGGCAGTGGATTTGGGCTGGAAGAGCAGAGGTTTAGGATGGAGGTTGAGAAGCAATTCTTTATAGTGAGGGAGAGGAGACACTGGCACAGGTTTCTGGAGATGCCTCCTCCCTGGAGGTGTTCAAAGCCAAGTTGGATGGGGAAGTCTAGTGGAAGGTGTCCCTGCCCATGGCAGGGGGTTGGAACTAGATGATCTTCAAGGTCCCTTCCAACCCAAACTATGATCCATTGTGCTCCCTGGCACCAGCCATGGGGAGCAGGATCTGGTGATGCCCTCCAGGCCATAGCCAGGAGGGATGGGTTGTCCTGTGGAGAAATCCTGGGGAAAAGTGAGATTTTAGGTGCTCTGGAGGAGACCTTCAGGTTATGTGGCAATGGACATTGTCTCCAAACCTGGGAGCATCTGGGCTTGAGCCAGAAGCTTTCCAGAGCTGAGGATCTCTGGCTGCCTGGCCTGAGCTGAGCCAGGCAAGCAGGCTTCTGATTCTCCCCAGTTCCAGCAAGAGACATATCAGCAGCAAACCACCACTTGTCCCTGGCCACCCTGGAGCCCATTGCCAGTCACCCGAGTCCCTGATTGGTGCCCACTGGGGACCTGGCTTGGGGCAGGGTCTACCAGGCAGGCTGGGTGCATGGCTGGGCATGCTGCAGCTGGGGACGTTAGCGCCGGGAACTGGGAGTGTCTTCGGTCCTGGCAGGGTGGTCTGGGAGGGGGTGGTCTGGGGGGCAGTGTTTGCCCGGGCAGTGCCTCTCTGTGAGGCCAGCTCGGGGTGGGGTGCACCGTGGTAGGAATCCCCGAGGAGGAGTAGAAGCTACCCTTGTCCCTCAGCTGCCCAGGAGCAGGGGGGTCTGGGAAAGGGGGGTTCCGGAGCTGAGCCGTGCATGCTGGCAGCCACCTCCCCGGCTGCTCCGTCTTCCTCATCTTCCTCCCCATCCTTCCTCGTACCCTTCTCCTCCTCCCACTGCCCTCCCCTTGCTTTGTTTCGCTGCCTCCACACTCCCACTGTCATCCTTTCCCCATCCTCCTCCCCCTCCCCCCTCTTCCTCTCCCTCCTCCCCCATCCTCTTCCTCCTTTCCCCTCCCCCATCGTCATCTTCCTCCTTCTTTCCCCAGCCTTATCCTTCTCATCTCTGCACTGCCTGTTACACAGGGTTTGTCAGAGGTGCAAGAGGCTGAAGCTGTCTTCCTTGTCTTCCCTGTCTTCCATTTCTGGTCAGCAGCCTCCACCAAGACCCCTCCAGACTCTGCTTTTTGGTTCCTGACTCTCACAGTCCTCCTGGCTGCCATGGGAAAGGGATGCCTGTGTGGGATGCTCAGATGGACCCTTCCTCCTGCCCAGGGAGAGCTGGGAGCTGTGACTGGAAAGTGCTGGGTCTAGAGGGTTCTGGTAGCCATGGCTGGAAGGTGCTGCAGCCACTGGCAAAGGGCCAGGGCAGAGGTGGTTTGAGCTCATGGCAGCAGTGTCCAAGCAAGTGCCAGGACTTGTTTCCCACCACCTCCATCATTTCTTTGGCAGTGTTGGCCACACAGTGGTCACTGTGGAGAGTCTTCTCTTCAGGTGTGTTGCACCCTGGGTCAGGGGTGCCTGATTCTGTGGCTGGGTTCAGCACAGTGCGGGCTGAGGAGCCCATGCTGTGTGCATGGGAGGGGTGTTGAGGAAGGAGTTAAGACCCTGAGAAGCTGACCCTCTGACACTGGTGTCTCTTCCTGGCTCTCTTGCCTGTGCCCATCACTCCCCTGTCCCCATCAGGGTGTGTGGAACAGCACTGGTGCCTGGTGAGAGCCATAGTGCCATGAGCTGACCACTTGCAGTGTCCCTGCTCTGAGTGCAGCTTTAGTCCACAGGGGCTCCAGGGACTGCACTGTAATCCGGTTTGGAATTGATTCCTCCTTTACCTCCCCCACAGGATTTCTCTTTGTTGTAGCTGCAGGAATAATTCTGTTTAGGAGAACATTCTTCACTGCAGGAGGAAGCAGCAGCCTCCTCGCTCTCATCTGGTGGCAGATCTCCAAACACCTCCCTGCCCATCCTTGCTGGCCACCCTGTGCCATGCTTTATCCATGGATGTCCTGAGCTGGCTCAGCATGGGGGTCAGGCATCACTGCTCCATGCTCTGTGCCCCCTCTAGGACCCTGCTCCATCCTCCCTGGAGTGGGCTCAGGGCTGTCAGTGCAGAGGGCTGAACATGGGCGAGTTCTCAAGGTGCTGAGATCATCCTCACAGCACAAACCCCTTGAGCCTCCTCCTCCAGCTCGGGGAGAGTGGTGGCACCCATACACCTCTCTCCAGGCCTGCCCATGCCCTGACATCCCTCCAGCCTCTCCTTTCCCCTAGTTTTGCTGTGTCTGATGGTCTCCCCTCCCTACTTCCCAGCCTAAGACCCTGAGGAACCAGTGGTCACCAACACAAGCGATCTGGGATGGAGGCAAAACATCATCCCCAAGGTGTAGTGGCTCCTGCCCCCCTCTCTTCGGTACAGCGGCTCCCCCAGGCTTTGCCATCCCAGATTCCTGGTGATTGGTGGCAGCAGCTCCTCAGGTTGCTGGCCAGCTGTCCCTGAACCTTTCTGAGGGGGCCACTGCTGGTCGTTTCCTGCAGCCACCCCATGCTGGTCACACCGTTGTGGTGGGAACTTCCCCATGCTCTGCTTTCCAGGCTGGTGGGTCCGTGAAGACCACCAGAGCAAGCAGAGCTCCTGATTTGTCCTAGGCTCAGGAGCAGAGTCGGTGTCCTCAGGGTGTCCCATGCTTGGCACTGCTGCAGACCCATCATCAGTGGCCTGGCAGCTGCCAGCACGGCCAGCCCCAAGCTGCCTCCTGCACCCTGAGCCCACCACAGGTAAGGGAGCCAAAGGCATTGGTGCTGAGCTGCTGCCCTGAGCTTCACCTGGGCTGGTGAGCCTGGCAGCTGGGCCAGCTTCTACGTGTTTCCCCTGAGGAGGACTTGGGCTTTGGCTCCTCAAGCTCTCCGTGTCTGTCACTGCTGCTTCTCACCCCTCAAAGACCACAGAGCAGTATATTTAGCTTTCTTGACTTGTCCCCAAGCCATACCTAACTCCAAAACCACTGCCAGGAGGCTCTGAGGCAACCGGGAGCCAGACCTCAGGGTTTGGTATCCTGCCTGTGTAGGCCAGCAGCAGGCACAGAGCTGGGCATCCCCTCTGCAGCTCGGTTCCCCAGCCCCCTGCAGCACCATACCAACCCGTGTCCTGGGGCATGTGGTGCCAGGGAATCACACTGGCAACTCTTATGTCAGTATGGGGCTTGCCAGGGACAGTGATAGGGAAAGGGGTGGTGGCTGGAGCGGGCATCTCCAGCAGCTGTGTGTTGGCAGGGGCAGCGGGGCACTGACGGCCGTGTCTCTCCCTCCCTAGCCATGCCAGGCAGGCGGCGAGAGATGGATCGCTTCACCGAGTGCGGCACCCAGACAGACGCGGTGGTGGTGCTGTCCCTGGCACAGGCCGCGGTGCTGGGCTTGGTGTCTGACAATGAGCTGCTCGGGGCCACCGTCAGCCCTGCTGGCTTCTTCCCAGGGCTGGCAGCGGAGCTGCCCGACACCGACGCTGCGGCGGAGCCTGGGGAGGCGGAGGGCGAGGGTCGGCCGGAGGGCGAGCAGGAGGAGGACGCCTTGGAGGCAGAGTCCTCCCTGGAGAAGCACGCCCGGAGGAGGAAGCGGCCACCCGTGAGGCTGGTGCCCAAGGTCAAGCGTGAGAAGGCAGAGGCCGAGGCCGAGACGCCGTACGAAGTGCCCGTCCCCGCGGACGAGGAGGGCGAGGGGCAGCGCGGCCGCTCCCGCCGTCACCAGGAGCCCGTCCAGGAGCAGGAGGTACAGAGCAGCTCGGTGAAGATGATCGACCTGGGCGCCTTCAGCAGGAAGCCTCGGCGCCTGCGGCACCTGCGCCGCCATACGCGCCACGAGCCGGCGGGCACCGAGTGCCACCTCGAGGGCGCTAGCCCGGCCGGCGCGGTGGCGGCGGACGACGGTGCGTCAGGGACGCCGCGCACCGACTGCGCCTTCGAGGCGGCCGCCCCGTCCCCCAGCGAGGAGGAGCCCCCCGTGCCGGCATCTCCCGAGGCGGTGAAGAGCGAGCAGGGCTTCGGCTGGCAGGAGGCAAGCGAGCTGGAGGTGGAGGCGGGCGGCGGCAGCAGCGAGCGCAACAAGAAGGCGCAGCTGGACCGGCTGGACATCAACGTGCAGATCGACGACTCCTACCTGGTGGAGGCGGGCGACCGGCAGAAGCGCTGGCAGTGCCGCATGTGCGAGAAGTCCTACACCTCCAAGTACAACCTGGTGACCCACATCCTGGGCCACAACGGCATCAAGCCCCACTCCTGCCCACACTGCAACAAGCTCTTCAAGCAGCCCAGCCACCTGCAGACCCACCTGCTGACCCACCAGGGCACGCGGCCCCACAAGTGCGAGGTGTGCAGCAAGGCCTTCACCCAGACCAGCCACCTGAAGCGGCACATGCTGCTGCACAGCGACATCAAGCCCTACAGCTGCCGCTTCTGCGGCCGCGGCTTCGCCTACCCCAGCGAGCTGAAGGCCCACGAGGTGAAGCACGAGAGCGGCCGCTGCCACGTCTGCGTGGAGTGCGGGCTGGATTTCTCCACCCTGACCCAGCTGAAGAGGCACCTGGCCACCCACCAGGGCCCCACGCTCTACCAGTGCCTGGAGTGCAGCAAGTCCTTCCACTACCGCAGCCAGCTCCAGAACCACATGCTGAAGCACCAGAACGTCCGGCCCTTCGTCTGCACCGAGTGCGGCATGGAGTTCAGCCAGATCCACCACCTCAAGCAGCACTCCCTCACGCACAAGGTAGGGCACCCCAGGGTGCTGCCCTTGCCCTTTCTAGAGGATCATAGAACTGTCAGGGCCGGACGGGACCTCAAGGATCGTCTAGTTCCGACCCACCTGTCATGGGCAGGGACACCTCACACATCAGAGCAGGTTGCTCAGAGCCTCATCCAGCCTGGCCTTAAACACCTCCAGGGATGAGGGCTTCCAACACCTCCCTGGGCAACCTGTTCCAGTGTGTCATTGCCCTCATGGCAAAGAATTTCTTCCTAACACCCAATCTGCATCTACTCGCAGTTTTGCTCCATTCCCTCTGGTCCTGTCACTGCCCTGCACCCTAAAAAGTCCCTCACCAGCCTTTTCGTAGCCACTTTCAGATACTGGAAGGCCACAATGAGGTCTCCTCAGAGCCTTCTCCAGACCGAACAGCCCCAGCTCTCAGTCTGTCTTTATAGGAGGGGAGCTCCAGCCCTCTGATCATCCTCACGGCCCTTCTCTGCACACGTTCCAGCATGTCCAGGTCTTGTAATAGGAGTTCCAGAACTGGACACTACTTCAGGTGGGATCTCACCAGAGTAGAATAGAGGGGGTGAATCACTAGCCTCAACCTGCTGGCCACACTTCTTTTGATGCAGCCCAGGATACAGTTGAGGTGTGCCAGCTCTGGGTGCAGGCTGGAGAAGGACTTTTTGTCAGGGTGTCTCAGTGCCTCAGAGTCCTGGGAGATAGGTGGTGCGGCTGGGTGGAGGTGCTCGTGGTTGGTGTTAGCTGGGACTGTGGACAGGGCTCCCTGGGCTGCCCAGCCACTTCATTTCCAGAGTGATTCAGTCCTCTGGGAGTGGGGTTCGGGGTGGCCTGGAGGGTTCTGGCCATGGCAGGCTGTGAGTGAGGGGTTTGCTCTTTTCCCAGGGTTCTTCCAGGGGAGAGCAGTTGGCCCGAGCTGGGCTGTCGGCATCCATGTAGCCACAGACCCTAGCGCTGGGTTCTCCAGATGCTGCAGATGTATTTCCAGGGAAGCTGAGGTGATGGCATCTGGGGGCAAAGCAGGATCCTGCTCACTGCAGGACCAGGCACTGTCCTCTGGGATAGTGCAAGGATGGTCCCAGGACTCCATGCTTGCAGGGAGAGAGCATCAGGAGATGCTGATGAGGTTCATGTGGCCCAGCCCACTGACAGTCCCCAGGGTACATCTTGACATGAGAAGCCTGTCCCATGCCTCTTGGAGAGCGCAGGTGACACTGAGTTGTAAGGGGCCCCTGGAGATCACTCCGTCCAATCCCTCTGCCCCAGCAGGGTCACCCATGGCAGGCTGCCCAGGATCACAATGTCCAGGTGGGTTTAAAATCCCTCCAGAGAAGGAGGCATCCATCCAGGAGATAGTTGTGGAGTCTCGTTCTCTGGAGACTTTCAAGACCCATCTGGATGCATTCCCTTGTGACCTTCTCTAGGTGACCCTGCTTTGGCATGGAGGTTGGACTTGATGATCTCCAGAGGTCACTTAGAATCCCTAGCATTCCATGATTCCACTGAGTATCTCCAGAGAAGGTCCCTGCCTCACACCATGCCCAGCACTGCATGTGTGCCTCTAGCTTACAGAGGATCTGTTTGGAGACCTCCAATCCCACCCAGCAGCACGGGGCTTGGCTCTGCCCTGTGCCCGTGCCTCTGCCCCACGCCCATGTGTCTCCAAACCCTTTGCAGGGCGTGAAGGAGTTCAAGTGCGAGGTGTGTGGGCGGGAGTTCACGCTGCAGGCCAACATGAAGCGCCACATGCTGATCCACACCAGCGTCCGGCCCTACCAGTGCCACATCTGCTTCAAGACCTTTGTGCAGAAGCAGACCCTCAAGACCCACATGATTGTCCACTCACCAGTGAAGCCCTTCAAGTGCAAGGTACTGCTGGGGGTCTGGGAGGCTTTAGCAGATCTTGGGAGGAGGTTATCAGATCCCAGGGGAGTTAAGAATATCTTGGGGAGGGTTAGCAGATCATGGGAGGAGTTTATCAAGTCCTGGGGGGGTTAGAAGATCTTGGTGGGAAGGGTTAACAGATTTTGGGAGGAGGTTATCAAATCCTGGGGGTGGGGGAGGGGGGGTGGTAGAAAATCCTGAGGAGTGGGAGGGTTAGAAGATCTCAGGAGGGGTCAGCAAATTTTGGGGAGGGTCTAGCAGACCTTGAGAGGGTTAGCAGATCACAGAGGGCTTAGCTCGGGTCTGGTGCGCTGTGAAACCCGGGCAGGCTGGGCTTAGTCCTGGGTGGCAAGAAAGCGGCTTGGTGGTGCCTCCCTCTGTTCATTCGGGCACACAGCTGGGCTGGGTGCTCTGCTCGGAGCTGCGCAGCCGCGGTGGGCAGGGCATGGGCACCGCCAATGGGGAAGGACAATCGGTTGTGGATATGCTGCAGTCCCGATCCCTGAAGGGGTCTCAAAGCCGTGGAGATGTGGTGGGAGATGTTTAGTGGCGACCTGACAATGCAGGATCAGTGGCTGGACTTGATCCAAAAAGCCTCTTCCTTCCAAACACTTGCCACGTGCTGTGCAAAGCCCACACTGCTGTGGCAGCACCAGCTTTGCCAGGGCTGGGGGCAGTCATGGCAGAGCCCTCGCTGACCTCGGGCCGGTTGCTGCAGGTCTGTGGAAAGTCCTTCAACCGCATGTACAACCTCCTGGGCCACATGCACCTGCACGCTGGCAGCAAGCCCTTCAAGTGTCCCTACTGCTCCAGCAAGTTCAACCTGAAGGGCAACCTCAGCCGACACATGAAGGTCAAACACGGGGTGATGGACATCAGCCTGGACAGCCAAGGTGAGTGCAGGCTGCAGCCGGCCCTTGGTGCTGCCTCTCTGGCCTTCCCTGCTGTGCCCACTCCCAGAAGGGGAGTCTCTTGGCTGTTTGCTGGGCCATGCTGTGGTGACTCTAGTTTGGAGTCTTTGGGCTCTAAACTCACCTTGGATACTGCATCCCGTTCTGGAGTCCCCATCCTGAGGACACAGAACTGTTGGAGCGAGTCCAGAGGAGGGCCACTCTGATTTGAGGATAGGATGCAGCAACTGAAGCTGTTCAGCCTAGAGAAGACCCCAGGGGGACTTTATAGCTGCCTTCCAATATCTGAGGGAATCCTGCAGGAAGGCTGGAGAGGAACTTTTCATAAGGGTGTCTAAGGACATGGGGGAGTGGTCTGAAGCTGAGGGACAGCAGGATCCTAGGAACTTCTTGAGTACAAGCGTGGTGAGACACTGAAACAGGTTGTCCAGAGGTTGTGTATTCCCCCCTCCTTAGAGGAGTTTAAGGCCAAGTTAGATGAGGCTTTGAGCAAACTGGCCTAGTGGGAGGTGTCCATGAGGTCCCTTCCAACCTATGCCATTCTACGGTTCTTAAATTGCCCAGGGAGGTTACTGTTGGCCCCAAGCCATCATGGCCATCATGTAGTGTCCCTGTGCTTAAATTCTAGATGCCATGATGGAGCTGGCTGGGGCTGACCACACTGAGCTGGATGGGCAGCAGGAGATGGACGACTTTGAGGAGGAGAACTCTTACGGCTACAGCGGGGTGGGCAGCGTGCCGGAGGAGCAGGCCATGAAGGAGATGGCCTACTACAACATGTTGTAGCTGCAGGGCAAGGGGACTGCCAGGGCCAGCGCTGACTCGGTGTGGCCAGGAGAGCGGCTTCCAGCAGCCACCCACCTGGCTCTGCACCCCCATACCGGACAAGGGCATCTGGCTGGGTTTGGTGAAGGAGAGGACGGGGATGTCCAAATGCTAGGGTGCAGGCTGTAGGTGGCAGTGGGACACAGGACCGGTGCGCTGGAGACTTGCCTCCAGCTGCCGCCGGACCCTTGCCAGAGCTCAGTGCAGCTCCCACCATGGATGGACCCATTCCTCCTTCCCCAGCACCCCAGAGATGTCATGCTAAGCTGTGCCCAGATGCCTGCACCCCTTGTGCCCAGTGCTGGCATCCCTTCACCCCAGTCCTGCACCACAGCACGGTGGCAAGCCCAGGCCGTGCCTCTGCCACCCCCTGAAGCTGCAGGCGTGGGCGGGCACGCCCCAGCAGCTGATGAACGTCTCTCATGATTCTACCTCCTGGGTGCCCCTCTGCCCGCTGCAGGAGGTGGGTTTGTGGCTCTTGCTCTTTCCTGGGCCAGAGCTGCTCTGCTCACCCTGGCACTGGCTGCGGGCTGGCAGGGGCAGAGCTGCAGCACCAGGCCACGGGGCACACACAGAATATTTTCTTACAGGAACGCAGCGAAGCTCGGCGGCAGCTCTGGGTGCGGGGCGGCCGCGGCGAGCGGAGCGGTGTGGGGAGGCTCGAGCCCCCCTGCAGCAGATGATGGTATTTTAGAGTAATTTATTTTTGTCAGCGTGCTTGGGTTGGTCTTTTCACCAGGTTCAGTTTCCTTCAACCAGTGTGCTTTGTAAACCTGTGCAACGTCTCTGCTCTCTGCGTGGCGGCTGGGGGCTGCTCGGGGAGGGGCTGAGGACCAGAGTGGGGGTCCCTCTCTCCTCGGGGCAACTGGACACTGGCAGGACCCTACTAATGAACTGCAGGTGCTCTCCATGCTGCCTCTATCCCTTCTTCATCCCTGCCAGCTGCTTAGGGGCTCAGGACAAGGCTTTGACTCAAGCAGCCCTCTGGGGGTGGGATTTCTGCCTTCCCTCCTTCTGGTAGTGGGGGAAGACAGGAGCTGGGGCAGCACTGGAGAGCTGGGACTACCCTCCTGGCTCTGCACCCTTCTAGCTCTGGGGCATGGTGCTGGGCAGCACTCACCCCAGCAAGACTGCACCAACATCTTTTGGGAGGCTGCAGCAGGCTTCCCCCCTGACCCTGTGTGGGCACAGGGCTGGGCATCTGCCCCATCCCCAAAAGCTCCAGGCTGGCTGAGGAGTAGGGGGGGTCACCTCCTACCCCTGCCACCAAGCAAGGTGTCTGCCCTCTTTGTCCTTACCTATGGAACCCTGGGCATCCTAGGGGCAGGATGGAGCTGGCTGCAGTGCTGGCCAGCCCAGAGCCCCTCCTCCACTGGGGCAGCCTCCCCCCACCCACACTACCTCAGTCCCAGCACCAAACAGCTGGGCAAGGCCGAGATGAGGCGGCTTCACTGCTGTTACGAGAACTGTGGCACCAGGGGGGGCTGTGACACCAGGCTCTGCCCCATGGGACAAGGCAGGGGCTCTCATGCCGGCAGTGCCACGTGGCTGCCTGGTGTCCCTCCCGAGCACACACCCCTGCCCCCGCAGAGCCCTGCTGTGTGTTGGTTGTTTTTTTTGCAGAGCGAAATGAGCAATAATTCAAATAAACACCTTTGCTTTAGCCACTGGCTGCCTCCGGGGGCTGGCACTCTCCCTGTGCCCATGCCACAGGAACTGTGCTGCCGCCACCGCCACAACGTGCTGGGGGCTGGTGAGGTGTTTAATGGCTGCTGGCACCACAAAGTGGGAGGTACACAAATCAGTGTGGGACAGACCCACCCTCGCCAAGCCCCCTCCTCAGCCCTACTCACCCCTAGAAAAGTTTGCAGGCACTCGTAAGAAAACTGCTTACAAAAATGATTCGGCTGTTGGTGGGCTGTGCCAGCGAGTGGGTGGTGCTGGGTGCCCAGCCAGCAGGGTGACAGTGGGGGGCCCTGGTGACCCGCCCTCCGCCATGCTCCCTGCCACTCTGCTACTTGCCCAGGGCCTTGTCCAGGTTGTTCTTGATGGCGTCCAAGAAGTCATTGGTGTTTACAAAGTGCTCGTTCAGCTTCACGCTGGGGAAAGGGACAGAGAGGGGCTGGGAGGGTCGCACAGCTGGCAGCAGCTCCAAGCTGAGCGAGAGGGCAGAGCCCTGGGCACAGCCAAGATGGAAATAGACAACCCAAGTCCCTGGGGACTGTGCAGAGGCCAGTGTGCCATCCCACACGGCCAGCACGGCACCCGACTGCCCCCACTGCTCCACCCCACCAGCCACACGTACTTGGCAAGTCCGTGGATGCAGCCAGCGAGGTCCTTGGTCATTGTCCCACTCTCCACAGTTTGGATGCAGACCTTCTCCAGTGTCTGGGCAAACCTGAGCACCACGGGGAGCTCCAGCAAACCACTGCTTTGCCAGCACCCTCATGCCACAGACCCCACCATGGCTGGTACCGACCACACTGGTGGCTGGGGGATGCTGCTGGCAGCTGCTGGCAACATCCCTCCCACACCCCACTCACTTGATGAGGTCTGGGTTGCTGTCCAGCTTGCCCCGGTGCTCCAGGCCACGTGTCCAGGCAAAGATGCTGGCGATGGGGTTGGTGCTGGTAGGTCGTCCCTGTGTGCAGAGAATGCTCAGCCACCCAGCATGGGCAACCTGCCACAGGCAGCCTGGCATGGGCAGAGCTCACCCACCTTCTGGTGTTCCCGGTAGTGGCGGGTGACGGTGCCATGGGCCGCCTCAGCCTCGATGGTCTTCCCATCCGGACACACCAGGACCGAAGTCATCAGCCCCAGGGAGCCAAAGCCTGCGGTGGGACAGAGGTCAAGGTGACCACAGAAGAGCAACCACATGCAGCCCACCCCGCAGCACCCCAGCCTAGACCATCCCACCTTGGGCCAGGATATCCGACTGGACATCGCCGTCGTAGTTCTTGCACGCCCAAACAAAGCCACCAGAGGACTTCAGCATCTGGGCAACCATGTCATCGATGAGCCGATGCTCGTACCAGATCTTCAGCTTGTCAAACTCCGTCTTGTAGTGCCTGGAGGCCCAGAGTCAGCA
The DNA here is from genome assembly GCA_013400475.1 of Tricholaema leucomelas. Classification (NCBI taxonomy): domain Eukaryota; kingdom Metazoa; phylum Chordata; class Aves; order Piciformes; family Lybiidae; genus Tricholaema lacrymosa; species Tricholaema leucomelas. The sequence continues at coordinate 47,386 of WAAF01001992.1, read as the reverse complement.
TCAGCTGTGTCCATCCTGGGCCACATCCCTCTGCCAACCCCTGGGCAACAGCGCCCAGGGCAGTTCTCTCCACCCCCAGCAGCCCAAGCTCTTCTAAGTCCATACTTATCGAATATCTCCTGGAAGATATCTTTGAAGCGCCCATCGTAGGCCTTCAGGATGGTGTTCTTGGTGCTCATGTAGAGAGGCCACTTCTTCTGGATGGCATACTGGAAGCAGCTGTGAGCGAAGCCTGTGATAGACTGCGAGGGAAGCACACAGACCCCCGTGGGACCTCCATCTCACTGAGCCTGCCCAGGTCCGCCATGGATGGCAGGGCACACCGCCCTGTAGAGACACTGCCAGCTGCCCCCAGCCCCTCCCATTACCTCGTCGGTGTTGTACATGCCCATGCCCACGCCGCCGGCAGGGAAGTTGTACACCTCCCACTCCTGCGCCCCGCTGCCATCCTTGGGCGTGAAGACCATCTTGAACGTCCCGGACTTGCCCACCACGAAGTCAGTGGCTTTGTACTGCAAGGAGCAGGGCAGAGCTGTGGAGCGGAGCCTGGCAGGAGCTGCTCCACGTCCCATGGGGCAGGTAGGTGCTGCAGCAGGCTCACCTGGTCGCCGTGGGCATGCCTGCCAATGGTGATGGGCTTGGTCCAGCCGGGCACCAGGCGTGGGATATTCTTGCAGATGATGGGCTCTCGGAAGACTGTCCCCCCCAGGATGTTTCGGATGGTGCCGTTGGGGCTCTTCCACATTTTCTTCAGCTTGAACTCTGGAGTGAGCAGAGGTGAGGGCCCCAAGGAACGCCCCCCCACCAGGCACAGCCCTAGTGGTCACCTCAGCCCAGTCCCACCCCAGCCCCTGCCAAGCCCCCCCGGCTCAGTGCCCAGCTCCTCTGTACCCTGGGCAGCCGCCAGAGCTCCACTGCCAGCCAAGGAGAGGAACAGCCGGCACAGGCTCGTGACTGGCATTGGGCAGCAGCTGCTCTGTCTGTGGCCCCACACCCACGGGGTCCCCACAGCACCCCCGAGCACCTCTGGGTCAGGAAGGTACATAGTTCAGGCAGCAGCACAGCCCCCTACCCACCAGAACCTGTGCAGGGTGGTGGGATGCTGCTGAACCCAGGGGTCTGGGCAGACACAGTGGGCTCAGCACCCTATAGAGCTGCTGGCACACACACACACACCCCCTCACCCTTCCTCACCTTCCACCCTGGCTTCATCAGGAGTGATGGTGGCACACTTGACAGCCACGCTGTACTTCTGGGTGGCCAGTGCTGAGTCAATGGTGACCTGGTCATCAGTCTTGTCTCGGTGTGGCAGACCCAGGTCAAAATACTTAAGCTGGACGTCCACATTTGGCAGGATAAGCTGGAGGGGTCAGGAGAGCGTTCAGTGGGGGGCATAGTGTGGGGTCTCTGATGAGCAGCACCAGGCATCACGGCACGGCCAGCCCTGGCCACCAGCCTAAGCCACCGCTGCCTGCCCAGGACGGTTCCCCCTGCCCGGGACCTCCTCACTTCCAGGTCCCTCCGGAAGCTGTGCTGATCTCACCACCTGCTTCCTGTGGACCGAAGGACGGATGGAGGACAGGAGGACCCGGCAGGCAGCATGCAGGGACTGCCTGTGCCCTGTACAACTGCCATCTGTTCCCCCGCACAGCACCCACCAGGACCCCAGGCAGGACCTCACTACCTTCTCTTTGATGAAGGCCCAGATGATCCGTGTCATCTCGTCCCCATCCATCTCCACCACCGGGTTGGCCACTTTGATCCGCTTGTCAGCATCTGGGGAGTGGCGGTGGGGTGTAAGGGGTGCACATGCAGCCCTGCCAGCACCAGCCCCACAGCTCTGCACCATGGTGTGCAGCCAGGAGTCGTCCTATGTGGACCACAACCTCCTGTCTGGCAGTGCTGGGGGGACAACAGCTGCAGGTCAGGTACAAACCCTCCCTGGGCACAGGCTAGAGTGCAAACCCCGTGGGGGTCTGGGCTGGTTCATGAACTTGTCCTGCTTGGGGCTGGGCTTGGGTGCAGGTCAGGGTGCAAGCCTCACTGGAGCTGGGAGTGGAAGCAGCTGGGTGCCCACAGAGTGGGTGCCCACCCCTCGTGGGGCAGGACAGGGTTCAAGCTGGGCTGCAAAGCTCCACGAGACCAGGACCAGGACTGGGTAAAACTCGAGGTGCTAAGCCCTCTCAGGACAGGACCGTGGAACAACCTGGGGTGCAAATCCCTTTGTGGGACCAGGAGGTGGAGTGAACCCCTCTGGGGGCCGAGCCCGGCTGGGAGTCGGGGGCTGGGACCAGAGGCAAATGCCCCGCGGTGGGGAGCTGAGGGCAGCTGGGCTCAAAGCCCTACATGGGACTGGCGCAGGAGCAAACCCTTCTGGGGGCCAAACTCGGCTGCGAAACTCCACACGTGACTGGGACCAGCACTAACTCTTCTGGGGGCCAAAGAGCTGCAGGTCGGGCTGCAAGCCCCTCCCTGGGTCCGTGACTAAGACCAAACCCTCCTAGGACCCAAACCGGGTACAAAACCGGGACCAAATCCCTCTGGGATGAGATCCGGGTGAGAAAAAACCCACGTGGAACCAGGACCAACCCCCTCCCCCCACTGCGAACCAGACCCGGGTATAAAGCCCGCCGTGAAATCGAGACCAAGCCCGCCACGGGACGAAATCCGGATAGACAAAAACCTCTGCGGAACCAGGATTAAATCCCTCCCGGTGACCAGACCCGGGGTACAAAACCCCGCGTGGAACCGGGACCAAGCGCCACCACCCCGAGAGAAAAAATGTGTAGCAAAACCCTACATGGAACAGGGACTCTGCCCTGCCGGGAACAAAACCCTCTGCAGAGATGGGATCAACTGCTCCCCAGAACCAGACCCGAGGTACAGAATCCCGCGTGGAACGGGCACCAACCCCCCACTAGGTCCGTCTATAACAGGAGACGAACCCAGATGCAGCCCCCCACGCCCTCCAAAAACCCCTTTCCAGACCAGCCTGCAAACCCCACCGCGGGTCCCCAAAGTCATGCACCCCTCCCTACTCACAGTGTCGCCGCTGCCCCACGGCGGTGGCGGGGGCCGGGCAGAGGGACAGGCGACATAGCGCCGGTGCGACGCGGAGGCAGCGAGCGGCCATGGCGGGGCGCGACGGGGCGGACACGACGGCGGTGGCGGGGCGGAGGGGGGGACGGGCAGGGAAAAGCGTTGAAGGAGGAGCTGGAGTAGAGAGAAGGTTCGCTTCGCTCCGCTCCGCTCCGCCCCAGAGCTGTCTGGGCCCGGGGCACCCCGTGGGGCCCTGCGAGGGCCGTGAAGGGGCCCGCGTAGGGCCCCCACGGAGTGGCCCCGGCCGTTGCTTCAGCCCCACCCCCTCCACTCCCCCCCGGTGAAGTTTTTATTGTCCCTTTACGTGGTGGCCAAGCCGATGGCTTTTTTTAGGCACACAGAGGACGGGCAGATCCTGCTCCCGCGTGGGGGGAGGAGGGTGCCAGGCTGGGTGTGCTGACGTCCGCCTGGTTTTAACATTAACCAGAGCGGTAGCCCTGGGGGGCTGGGGGGCGGGCGACACGCACAGCACCCATTGCCAGCTCTTGGGTGTCCCTGGTCCCACTGATCCTCCCCATGGCACCCCTGGGGCACAGTGGATGCTGTACTCACCTTCTGCATCACGGTACTGGGGGGATGCCCAGTTGTGCCCAGCCACATTGCTGACTCCGTCCACCCTCCACCGGTGTCCCATGGTCAAAGATGCCCAAGGACCACAGGGACGAGGTCACGTAAGCGTGGTGACCGTGTCCCCACCAGCAACCATGTGGCAACGCCCTAGCAAAGGGCAGCCTGCGGACAAAGGCCTCCAGCCCTGGACACTTCCCAGTCCGCACGCCCCGGGCTGGCACGGGAAGCTCGCCCAGGGCTGGCTGCAGGGAGCGACGTGTCCTGGGTGGGTCACCCAGAGGCTGGCAGGGCTGGCTGCAGGGAGCAATGTGTCCCGAGAGGGTCTCCTAAAACCGGCAGGGTCGGCTGGGGGTCTCTGGACAGTGACGTGTCCCAGGAGGATCCCCTGGGGCTGGCTGTGGGGAGCGATGTGTCCCCAGAGGGTCCCTGAGCACTAGCAGGGCTGGCTGCAGGGGACAGCAGGTCCCAGGAGGGCTGTGGTGGGGTGGGGACACTGAGACACACCAGCCGGAGAATGAGGAGCTGGAGGCGGGGCCTGTCCGGATGGGCACCACTGCCCCTGTCTGCCCATGGGAGGGGGCAAGCCGGGTGCCCACCAGGACAATGCCTGGTGTTTCGCGGCGCAGGCAGTGCTGTCCCCGAAGGTGGGCCCCCTCACTGGCACCACTCTGCACAGCCAGCCTGCAGCTGATGGCGCGGCCGAGTTCCGTCCGTGCTGCATGGGGAGAGGTGGCACAGCTGCTCAGGGGGCACGGCGTGACGTCAGGAGGAGTTGCTGGGGTTCTCGGCGGCCCAAGCGCAGATGGCAGCACTTAGAGATGGCAGAGGGGATGGAAACTGCATACTGCACCGCCAGACTGGAGGGGTGCTCTGGAAAGGAGGATATCCTGGGACCCCTTGGTGGCCACAGCGCTGTCTCTGGGATAGAGCTGGCACTGCCGCCACAGCTCTGCTGTGGTGCAGAGGGGGCTCTGCATGCTGAATCCCCAGGCTGGAGCCTGGCACAGCCCTGTGAGCTACCCCAGATCATGCAGAGCTGCATGTCACCAGAAGATGACAGAGATACCCCAAAACCCCCAGAGCCAGCTGCCACCACAAGGACATCATCACTTTGATGCCAGGACCCATGTACCCACAGAGCCAATGTCTCCTCACTGGGTGTCCCTGCACTGGGAGTCCCCACAATAGGTGTGCCTGCAGCCACCCCACTGCCCTGCAGCAACCCCTGGACAGGTTCTTGGCAGGGCACACGCTGCCACCTCTCAAACCTCCACTCCTCGCCCACCCCTGAGCCCCTGGATATGCTGAGGGCAGAATGTGGCCCTGCGTGGTGGGGTCCAGCCCCTCTGTGTGGGGGACCAGCACCAGCCCGGGGCCAGCAGCTCCCCAGACATCCCCTGGAGCATCCTTCCGGGCATCACTCAGGGTATTCCCGGGGAGGCACAGCTCGGCCAGACCCACTGGAACTTGCCCTCCCCTGCCACTGAGCCAGGTCCCTCCAGCTCCTGCCCCTCAGAGCTGGTACTGACACACGCACTCCTCCGCCGCCCCCCACCCAGGATCCACCGCTTCCCCCCAGGATGCTGCCCCCCACAGCTGGGCGGGTCCGGTGCCGGTGGCGGGCGGGAGCCGGGCGGCGGCGCGGGGCCGGGCCGGGCGGGGCGGCCCCTTTGTTGCGAGCGGCGGNGGCAGCTGCGGTGGTGGTGGGGGACACACACGGGTGCTGCGAGGGGTCCTTTGCCGCGGGGGGGTCTGGGCGCAGGGGAGGTGCAGGGTGAGGGGTGGTGTGCAAGGGCTGCAGGGCCGGGGAGGTGTGCAAGGGGTGTGCGAGGGTCTGGGTGTGCACGTGCACGGGGCACGCCAAGGGACCGGTATGTGTTTGGGGGGGGTGGGGGTGATAACTTGAGGGGGTGCGAGTGTGTGTGTGTGAGTGCATCTGTCAGCGTGTGCGTCAGTGAGTGTGAGTACAGGCGTGACTGTGAGTGCACATGAGTGTCCTCACCTGTGAGTGTGCATGGGTTTGTGTGTGATGCTGGCATGCGAGTGTGTCTGCAGTGAGGTGCATGCATGGGAGTGTGCACGTCTCTGTGTGTGTCCACGTGTGTGAATGTGTCTGTGCACACGTGAGTGTGCTTGTGTGAGTGGGTGTGGGTGTGTGCATGTCTGAATGTGCTTGTGTAAGTGCATGTGTGTGAGTGCACATGGAAGTGTGTGTGTGCAAGTGCATGTCTGTGAGCAGGTGTGTGGCTGGGTGTGCTTCTGTAAGTGCTTGTCTGTGAGTGTGAGCAGGTGTGTGGGTGGGTGTGCTTGTGCAAGTGCATGTGTGTGAGCAGGTGTGTGTGTGTGTGTGCTTGTGCAAGTGCATGTGTGTGAGCAGGTGTGTAGGTCGGTGTGCTTGTGTAAGTGCATGTCTGTGACTGTGAGCACGTGTGTGTGTGCTTGTGCAAGTGCATGTGTGTGAGCAGGTGTGTGGGTGGGTGTGCTTGTGCAAGTGCATGTCTGAGTGTGAGCAGGTGTGTGGGTGGGTGTGCTTGTGCAAGTGCATGTGTGTGAGTGTGAGCAGGTGTGTGTGTGAGTGTGCTTGTGCAAGTGCATGTGTGACTGAGCAGGTGGATGTGTGTGTGAACCTGTGTGTGTGAGCAGGTGTGTGTGTGTGTGCACATGTGAATGTGCTTGTGTAAGTGCCTGTGTGTGTGTGAGCAGGTGTGTGTGTGTGTGCACATGTGAATGTGCTTGTGTAAGTGCCTGTGTGTGTGTGAGCAGGTGTGTGTGTGTGCCTGTGCACTGTGTGTGCAGGAGTGTGCAGATGCGAGTGCACACACACGTGCGTGTGCCCATGCAGTGTGTATGCAGTGTGAGTGTGTGTGTGTGAGTGTGTGTGTGTGTGTGTGTGTGTGTGTGAGTGTGTGTGAGGAGCCCTTGGGAGGCAGTGCAGCCAGCAGGCCCTCCCGCAGCGTGGGGCTGTACCCATGGGGTGTTGCCAGGCGCGTCTGTGCCAGGGGGCATGCACAGCCTGTCAGCACCCCGTGTGTGTTCACATGCGTGTGTCAGGGTGTTAAGTGCCATGCGTGGCTGAGGCTGCAGGCAGGTGTGAGGGGTGTCAGGTCAGGACATGTGTGCGTGGTAGGACACACATGTGTACGCCGAGTCCCTCGTGTGTGGACGTGCCCAGGCCGCACACATGCTGGGAGTACGCCGTGAGGTGCCAGAGCAGCCCTTGGGCCTGGGGACATGGGGACAGTTGGGTCCCTGGTGTCTATCAGGTGCTGAGACTGCTTTTGAGGTCCAGCACCCCAACCTTCCCCAGGAGCACTACAGCCAGAGTGGCACTCCGTCAAGGCTGCCACTGTGCCAGAGTGAGTGGCTGAGGAGAATGGCACTGGTTTGGGCTCTGTGAGGTGGGGGATGACTGGGAAGGGGTCATGCATCCCTGAGCCAGGACCCTCCCCCCCAGTTCCTGCACCCTGGGGTGCCAAGTTGCCTACACCCAGAGCCCACCACATCCCTGCCTGCTGTCTCTCTTTTGCCCTGTGCCAGGGGTGCTCAGGGCAGCAGCCCTATGTCTTGCAGCCCTGTGGGCAGGCAGTGTGTGGGTGTAGGCAGACACTGGCACTGACTGGGGCAGCTGAACTGTGAGTATGTCCCATAGGCCTCCGAGCCAAGCCTGATGTGGCACAGGTGTGGGATGGTGAGCACTGGGGGCAGTGGGACAGGTATGTTTGTGCAGCACCAGGCAGACTGGGCATGAGAGATCCCAGCAGGCCCTGCCCAAGGTGAAGGAGATGCTGTGGGGCAGTAAGAGGCTGGCTGCATGCTACAATCAGACAGGAGGTCTTGGCAGTGGGCTCAGAGCTGGGTCAGGGCATGGGTGCAGCCACATCCTTTGTGGCTGCAGGAAGCAGGGCTGTGGTCCTGTGGGAGCCGTTGGGTCAGGCAAGGTGGCAGAGCCAGTGCCCGTGGGACAGGAAGAATGCCCTGGAGCTGTGTAGTGCTCTACCTGAATGCCCATGCCCCATCCACCGTGCATGTAGGCCAGCTTTCACCCCCCCTGCCCCATTCCCTTGCCTTGAGCTAGGCCTTTCCTGTGGAGCTGCCAGGGTGCAGCAAAGCAGAGCCGGGGCACCCACCATAGACACTGATTGCAGCTGTGCCAGCCGAGCTCCAGTGGAACCCGCAGCGGTGCCCGCACAGCTGGGGCTGGAGCATCTGCGGGTGAATCAGCAGGGCCGGAGCCTGGCTGCAGGTGTGCCCACAACACGCTTGGCTCTGCGTAGCAAGAGCTGGGGGCTCGGTGAGGCCGCGCCGCGGTGTCTGGCAGCTTCCGGGAGAGAGCCGAGGCGGGGGCGTACGTGTGAGCCCCACGGGATGCAGGGCGGGAGGGAAAGCCTGCCTGCGTGGGCTGCCTGCCAGCTGGGCACAGGTCTTGGAGTAGAAGACGTGACTGCACCGCTGCCTGTGCTGCTGCCCGCGCCAGGGCAGACTGCCGGAGCAAGGCATGAGCACCCAGGCAGCGGCGGCAGCAGCAGCAGCAGCGTGGGGTTCTCACAGCCCCAACTCCACTGCTGCCTTCCCAGGCGCCTGCTGCCGGCGGGCAGAGGGTGGAGGGCGCTGGCGTGGGAATTGGGTTCAGAAACCACCACCCCACCTTCCTGGTGACCCTAGGCCACGGGTTTTGGTGCTGCCAGGGCCTGGCACCCCGAGCAGTTTCCCCATCGCGGGTGCAGGCGCGGGGCGGGTTGGGACGGAGGGCACAGCCCCTGTGCGTGCAGGTACCTGCAGAGCTGTGCGGGGCACGCACAGGGCAGAGTGTTGCAGGGCGCCCCCGGCACTGCCCCGCGCTGGCAGGGCTGCGTGGGCAGGCGGAGCAGATAAATGGGAGTTTGTGGTAAACAGGCCTGTCTGCCAGCAGCAGCAGAGGGCTCTGCTTAAAGGCACAGGCTCTGAACTCGCTCTGCTGCCTGCTCTCTGCCCAGCCCGCACCAGGGCAGCCAGCCCGCCCTGCCTGCCCGCCCTGCCCATCCTCCCTGCCCGCTCCTGAGCAGCTGGCCTCCCTGCGAGGGGTTCCCGTCACTGCGTGCCATCACCCCGGGGGGTTGGCACAGCACTCACACGGCCACACGCAGGCGATAGCCAAGTCCCCAGAGCCCCCAAGGGACCCCCGGGATGCTGTGGGGCCATGGCCGCAGGGTGAGTGCCTGCTTTCACCCCATGCAGAGTGACGTGCCCAGCTCGGTGGTGACGCAGAGCCATGTCCCGACGGCTGTGGCACTTCCCGGGCAAAGGCTGCTGCTGATAAGGCAGGTGGAGCAGGCGCGACTGTCCCCAGCCCGGGAAGGGACATCGGCCGCTGTTGAGCGTGGGGGGATCAGGAAAGGAATCGAGACAAGAAGGGAGGCTGGGACAGTGACGACAGTCCCTGGGCAGCAGGTATGGCCTGGAGAGCGGGCAGTCTGGTGGTGTTGAGTGGGTAGGAGGTGGGAGCATGGGCATGGGCAAAGCCATCAAAGAGTGTGGGGAACACTTCTCTTGGGCGAGAAGCTGATACAGGGCTCCACCAGTGAAGTGATTATGGCCTGGAGTGCCGGGGTCAGGGTTGGCCAAGCAGCGTGGCACAGAGCTCTGCCCCACATGGGAAGTGCAGCAGTGGGTAGCCTGGTTCCTGGACAGCTGCCTGCTGCCAGCAGAGCCCCTTCCCCCCATTTCCATGGCAAAGCCAGCAGGTGTCATTAATAACAGGTTGCCACGGCAACCACTGGATTGGACACTTCTCTGGGGTCTGCCTTTGCTGCTGCCGGGGGACTGTGAGCTCTGCTCACGCCCTGGCCAGGGTGCAGAGCCCACCCTAGGCCCTGGCAGAGGGTTCTACCCAGCACAGCCTCCTCGGTGGCATCCAGGCTCCCTCTGCAGCTCTGCTGCTCATCCCGGAGCCCCAGTGACAGGTTGGCAGGGATGTGTCCTGTGGCCCCGGGTGCTGCCCTGTGTGGGCTCTGGTGCTGGAAAGCTTTGCCCGTGTGTTGAGCTGGCACGATCATCCTGTTGTGCCCTGTGGGAGCCCACAGGTCCCTCAGAGAGGGCAGGGCTGGGGTTGGGGGCAAGAGCAGAGGGCACAGCCTGCTGCAGGCCGGGTGGGAAACGGCTCCTTGCAGAGAGCAAAGCTTGAGCCCAGGGGCTGTGGGCACAGCGGCACTGCCCGCATGGCCACCAGCTCTGGCAGCCCAGCTGTCCACAGGACAGACATCCCCAGGCCAGCCGTTGCCGGGACAGACATAACCGTGCCATCCTTCCCTGGGACGGACATCTCTGGCCAACCTTTTCCGGGACAGCCATCCCGGGTCCCCAGCCCAGCCAGTGACCGGGAGCGGACGGGAGGGGCCGGTCAGAGCCCATGCCCCGGGCAGGGCACTGCGGGGAAGCGCACAGCACCGGTAGCGGAGCGGGGCGGAACGGGGGCGGGCCCGGTAGGGAACCGGCCACCTCCTCTTCGTCCAGTGTCCTGTCCCGCCCCGCCCGGGGCACCGGAGCTGCTCCGTGTAACCCTGTACAGCTGAGCTCGGCACGGCACGTCTCGACTCGGCTCGGTTCTGCCCGACTCGAGGCGATTCGGCCCCACTCGGCTCCACCCGGCTGGGCTGGGCTGGGTTCAGCGCGGTGCCGCCCCGTCCCGAGCAGGGCGGGGGCAGCCCTGGGGCCTGGGCGGGCAGGGGCGGTGCCGGGAGAGCGGCGGGGCCGGGCCGAGCCGTTGGGGGCCGGGCTGAGGCGTTGGGAGCCGAGCCGCGTCGCGCCGTTGAGCCCCCTCTGTCTCCGCAGGTCAGCAGCGCCCGGGCGGCTTCGCGGGAGGCGGTGGAGGCGAGGCCCGGCCCGGGATGGCGGCGCGGCCAGCGCTGCCCGGCCCGGTGCTCCGGGTGCTCCCGGTGCTGGCGGTGCTGTTGCTCTCGGCGGCGCAGGAGCCGGTCCCACGGGTCAGCCTGCCTTACGGTGAGTTGAGTATCTGCCCCAGGGGGCCGGCGAGTCCCCCCTCCCCGGGGCGGTGGAGCGTCCCAGCCAGGCCCCGGGCTTCCCACGTTTCCCTCCGGTTACCCCCGGGCTCCCTCCCCACCGCTTTGTACTGAGCCGGCTCCGGCAGCCTCCAGCCAGCCGAGGGTCGTATTTTGCTGCCGGGCAGGGACTGAGGTGGCCGCAGCTCAGGGGATGCAGCGGGATGCGAGGAACCTTCGTCAGGGAGCGGGCAAAGCCCAGGGGCTGCACACATAGGGGTCGGGGGTCGGAGGTGCGAGGCCCCTGGGTGCGAGTGGGGCCGGGGCACCCTGGAGTGCTCGTGTCCCCGTGCGTGGTGCCAGCCGTATCGTGTGTGAGTGTGGCGCGGAGTGACATGGCCGTGGGGGTCTGCCTACTCGGCTCTGGCTGGGTGCCTGCAGACCCCCTCCCAACTGTATGCTTGGGGCTCTGCCTTGCCTAGCCCCTGGCTGCCGTGGAACCCCCTGCAGCCATCAGTAGCAGTGTGGTCCTGGGGAAGGGCCATGGGGAGGCTGCTCAGCGAGGCAGAGCCCCTTGCAAGTGTGCACCTGACCTGCAGACTCCCCCCACCCCACACAGGGCTCCCTCAGCAGTTGGCATGGAAGGGGAGCTGCCAGGCACACTCCACAGGCAGTTCATGTTCAGCGCTGGCAGCTGCTGGGCCCAGCTCCATCGTCCGGCACTGGGCTGTGGCACAAGTGGGGGCTGCCTGCCTGTGTCGGGGCTGGCAGTGCTGCCAGGAGAGGGTAGCTAAATCCAGCTGCTGCTGACCAGCGGGCTCGTGCTGGGCAGCCTGGGAGAGTGCCGTGGTTTGGGCCAGGCTGCCTCTGGCAGCAAGCATGGGCAGCTGGGAGCACTCAGCACGCTGTGGTTCATCGGCGTGGACGTGGCCCTGCCACGTGCTGCCGTGACTACTGGCCATGGTTGTGGTGGCACCGCAGATCTGGGACCCACTGAGTTGGATGAGAGTCCTGGGAGCCAGCAGGATGGGCCCAACTCGGCATTGTGCCATGCTGTGCTGTGCCACACCGCGTCGAGCCGCACTGCCCAGCCCTGCCTGCACAGACCGGTTCTGGCTGAGCTCTGCCCACCTGCAGCAGCTGCTTAGGCTGAAGGGCTGCAGCTCTTGAGCAGGACGTGGAGGTGCCCAGCTGGACTCCCAGTGCTGCCATGGGGCTGAGGGCTTGGTGTTGGCTCCTGGGGACCATGGCTGTGTGGGGCTTTTGGTCGGTGGCAGGGAGGAGCCAGAGAGCTGCTCCCCTGGAAGCACTGGAGGTGCCTGCAGCAGGTTTGTCTGGAAGAAGCAGGTCTTGTCCCAACAGGTCCCCTGGCAGCCGGCACGGCCTGTGTCAGCTCCCCACACCAGGACAGCTCTTTGGGGCACAGGGGCTCCTGATGCCCTTCTTCTGCGGCTCTGGGCCTGGCATCACCCTGGTATTGGGCATAGGACCCCTCTCAGGGGGATGCCCCAAGGGTGATGGTGCCCCTTGCTTTGTGGTGCTGCGGGACAGAGCACAGAGGGGGCTGGGCAGGGGTCAGCTTGACCCTCTGGGGATCGAGATGGTGGCCCCATCCCAGCTGGGGGTTGGTGGAGCGATTGAGGAAGGGGACAAGAGCAGAGTCCGCCCTGCAGCACCTCTGGCACCACGGCACCTTTAGCCCTCCTCGTGGCTGGCACTGAGCAGGGACTCATGGGAGCCCCGGGGCCATCCCAGCAGGGATCCAGGAGCAGGCAGGGGGTCGGGGAAGGTCAGGGAGTCCCCGGGGCACAGCGTGTAAGGGGTGAGGGAGTTGGCAGCCTGAGTCAGCCCAGCGTGTCCTGCTGGCATAGCCGGGCCCATCTGATTCAGCATGGCTGCGGGAGAGGAAGGGCTTCCGGGGCCAGGCCACCCACGCGGGACAGGCGCCCCATGACTCAGCCTCTGCCCCAAGTCGAGCACCGGCAGCCACTGGCTCTGCCCACGGGGATGCAGCGGGCAGCTGGTCCCGGCACTCATCCCTCCCTGTTGTGTGCTGGGGAGCCCCCCCAGGCCGTGTGCAGCCAGGCAAGCGCAGGCATGGCCGCGGTGCCCTGCTCCAGGCAAGCTGCTCTGGTGTGCCCCAGGGAGATGTCCCTGAGGCTGGGACAAGGCGGTGATGTGTGTTGGCAGCAGCGTGGGGCCTGCCCTTGGGCAGTATCGCTGCAGTGCCCGGTTCACTGTGCTGCTGCTGACCTCGTGGGGGGAGCCAGGTCTGTCCCTGGCATCTCTGTGTGGGTGGCATTATCAAGGTGCTGAGCAGAGGGGCCAGGAGGGAGCTGTGGCACAGGGGCTCTGGGGGTTGGGTGCTGCCTGTCCCAGGCTGATGCCCGTGTCTCTCCCTCCCCAGACTCAGCTGAGCGGGTTGTGCAGCGGTTCGAGGTGCCTGGCGTGACCAACTACACGGCACTGCTGCTGAGCTCAGACGGTGGCATGCTCTACCTGGGGGCACGTGAGCTGCTTGTTGCTGTCAACACCAGCCACTTCCAGTCCGGGTCACTGGCTCACAAGGTGAGCTCACAGAGGAGACTGAGCACCATGTGGGACCACAGACCCCTGGGGAGGGATGGGGACATGGAGCCATCTCTGGTGCTCAGGTTCCCCTCCCTGATGTTCCCTGGCAAAGCTCAGGGTCTGTGCAAGCTGCTGCATGTTCAGGAGCTGATTGGGACAGCACTGAGGTGGCTGTTCCAGACATCCCTGACACAGCTGGTGCCTGCCGTGCCAGCCTGATTGGGATGGGGTGGACATTGATGCTGGGCAGGAGACAAGCTCTGCCAGTCTGAGTGGCATGTGGGCACCAGCCAGCACTGGGGGCTGCCAGTGACTGTTCCCTCTCTGCAGCTACCATGGAGTGCGGATGAGGAGAAGAAGAGGCAGTGTGTGTTCAAGGGGAAGGACCCTCAGGTGAGCCCTGCTGTGGGTGGGCAGGAGTAGGTGGTGCCCTTCTTATTCCAGGGTATTGTGGGCAGGGGGGACTGAGCTGGGCTCTTTTGCCCCTGCAGAGAGACTGTCACAACTACATCAAGATGCTGCTGCAGCTGAATAGCACCCATCTCTACACCTGTGGGACCTGCGCCTTCAGCCCAGCCTGCGCCTACATCGTGAGCACAGGGAGTGGGGCCGGGGGTCCTGCAGGGGGGTGCGGGTTCCCCTCCATTGGGGGGTGCTGGGCGCTGGCAGCTCACAACCCGGTCTCATTGCAGAATGTGCAGCGCTTCAGCCTGGAGCGGGACACGCTGGGGAAGGTGCTGCTGGAGGACGGGAAGGGCCGGTGTCCCTTCGACCCGGAGTACCGCTCCACGGCCGTCATGGTCGGTAAGGCTCATCCTGGACCCACGGCTGCTCCGCCAGGCTGAGCTGGGGCCGGGCCGTGTGCCCTCGGCAGGGGAGCTGAGCTGCGCCGGTGCTGTGTGCCGGGTGCCAGCGGCAGCGTCTCTTTGGCAGACGGCGAGCTCTATGCTGGGACCGTCAGCAACTTCCAGGGCAACGAGCCCACAATCTCCCGCAGCCAGGAGAGCCGCATCGCCCTCAAGACCGAGAATTCCCTCAGCTGGCTGCAGGGTGAGAGCCAGGGACATCACTGTGGATCAGGGGCTATGTCTGCTGGGATGGGGCCAGCCCTGGTGGCAGGATGATGCTGAGTATGCCAATGTCCCCAGACCCGGTCTTTGTGGGCTCAGCCTACCTGCGGGAGAGCCTGCCCACCGGCAACCCTGAGGGTGATGACGACAAGGTCTACTTCTTCTTCAGTGAGACGGGCAAAGAGTTCGACTACTTCGAGAACACCATCGTCTCCCGCATCGCCCGCGTCTGCAAGGTGGGCCTGGGGTGTCTGGGGGTCCTGCCAAGGGTGCCGATCGCTGCTGGGATGGGGAGGAGGATGTGGGATCACCCTGCTTATCTCCATACTCTGATTCCTGAACACCCCAGGAGGAAGTCAGCAGCCCTTGGAGACTGCTCATGGCTCCAAGTGCCCAGCCCAGGGCTGTGGCTTGAGCCAGCTACTCACACTGGCCACACTGGTGGCAGCGACCATACCCCACCTCCTCTGTCCTCTCACCAGAGGGGACACAGACCTCGTCCTTCTCTTGGGTCATGTTTCCCTTCCCCTGGGTACCTTGGAGGCTGCTTTGCTCGTGCCTCCCCAAGGCTGGGGCTGTTCTCTGATTCTGAGACAGACAGACCCCAGCCCCACAGTGGTCCCTGCTGCCATGACATCACACCCCAACCTGCTGTGCTACCATGCAGGGGGACCAGGGTGGGGAGCGCGTGCTGCAACGGCGGTGGACGACCTTCCTGAAGGCGCAGCTGCTCTGCTCACACCCAGAGGACGGCTTCCCCTTCAACGTGCTGCAGGACGTCTTCGTGCTCACCCCGGGTGAGCTGCACTGGCGCGAGACGCTCTTCTACGGGGTCTTCACCTCGCAGTGGTGAGTGGTGAGCCATGAGCAGGGGTGCCTGGGAAGGTGTGGGGCTACAGGCTACTTCCCAGGGTGCTACAGGGGGCTGGGCACAGCCAGGGTGACCGATTGTGCTGTGGGCTTTGCCTCTCCCTTGCTAGGAACAAAGGTGGCCTGGGCAGCTCGGCTGTGTGCGCTTTCCCCATGCGCAGCGTGCAGCGTGCCTTCGGCGGGCTCTACAAGGAGGTGAACCGTGAGACGCAGCAGTGGTACACGGACACCGGCCCCGTGCCAGAGCCCCGGCCAGGCACGGTAAGCACTTCCTCAGCACTTGCCCACATGCAGGACATGGAGCAGCCCCTTCTGCTCTCCTTCTCATGGAGGTCCCCGCTGCACAACCGCTCACTGCCCAGCGCTGCCCAGTACCCCATCCAAGCCTTTTGTCTCTCCTTGCAGTGTATCACCAGCCACACACGGCACCTGAAGATCAACTCATCCCTTCAGATGCCAGACCGAGTGCTGAACTTCATCAAGGACCACTTCTTGATGGACAGCCCCGTGCGCAGCCAGCCACTGCTGCTACAGAGCCGCCTGCGCTACCAGCAGATTGGCGTCCACCGGGTGCAGGCCCTCCATGGCACCTATGATGTCCTCTTCCTGGGCACGGGTGGGTTCAGGAGCAGGCTGTCCAGTAGGATGAGGCCTGTGTTCTGTGTGCCCTCAGCCCTGCTCAGCACGAGCCTTTGTGCTTGCAGATGATGGCCAATTGCACAAGGCTGTGCGGGTGAACCACGGTGTGCACATCATCGAAGAGATTCGCCTCTTCCCTGCTGGCCAGCCCGTTCTCCAGCTGTTACTGGACCATAACCAGGTAGGAGCTGGGAACAGGCACACTGGGAGGGGGATGGAGGGTGGGAGGTTGGTCTGTTTCCCAAGGGACAAGCCATAGGACAAGAAGAAACAGCCTCAAGTTGCCTCAGGGGAGGTTTAGGTTTGACACGAGGAACAATTTCTTCTCTGAAAGGGTTATCAAGGCCTGTCCCACCTTGCCCAGGGCAGTGATGGACAGCCCATCCCTGGAGGGGTTTCAAAGCCATGGAGACGTGGTGCTGAGGGACATGGTTTGGTGGTGACCTCTATGATCTGAAAGGTCTCTTCCAACCACACCCATTCTGTGATGCTGTGGGCTCAACCTGCATGGGGCAGGTCCTGTTTATGGGATAGAGGTTGAGAAGCCTTGGAGAGCTGGGTTGTGCAGGAGCTGATGCTGCGGTGCCCCATCCCACAGGGCCTGGTCTATGCGGCCACCTACACAGCAGTGGCTCAGGTGCCCTTTGCCAACTGCAGCCTGTACCGCAGCTGTGGTGAGTGTGTGCTGGCACGGGATCCCTTCTGTGCCTGGAGCCGAGGTGCCTGCCGCAGGGCCACCCCGCACCCCACGGCACACCCACAGTAAGTGTTGCACTCCCTCTCCATGACCCTGCACCCCTCAACACCTGCCAGCATCCCACTGCCCTGACCCCTCTCTGTCCCTAGGCTCTGGGCACAGGACATTGAGGATGCTGACACGGAGCGGCTCTGCCAGCTGGCCAACGTCTCCCATCCTCGTCCCCGCATCCTCTTGACCCCAGGTGAGTTTCACTGGGTGCTGCCATGGGGCTGCTGCCAGCTCAGGGAGGCCTGGAGGCTCCCATGTGCCCCAAGCTCCTGCTTGGCACCTCCTTGTCACTGTTATGGTCCTCATGGCCTTGCTGATATCCTGCCCCTGTCTTTCTACAGCCTCAGGTGTCCCTTGCCAGCAGATCCAGCTGCCACCCAATGCGGTGCGGCCGTTGCCATGCCAGCTTCTCTCCAACCTGGCATCGCGGCGCTGGCTGCACAACGGGACACCTGTCAATGCCTCATACTTGGTGCTGCCCGACGGGGCCCTTATTCTGGTGGGCAGCCCTGACCGGGCTGGCACCTATGAGTGCTGGTCATTGGAGGAAGGCTTCCGCAAGCTGATGGCCAGCTACTGCGTGGGTGTGCAGGAGCTAGCCCGTGGGCCTCTGGACCCTGGCAGGAAGGTGGCCACTGGCCAGGACACCCTGGAGACTGTCAGCACGTCACGGAGCACCTCGGCGGTGGGCAGTGCTGCAGCCCGGCTGGATGGCAAGACCTACTGGACCGAGTTCCTGGTGATGTGCGTGCTCTTCGGTGTTACCGTCACCATCCTTGTGCTGGCCCTCTTCCTCCTGCACCGCCACCGTGGCGGCACCAAAGCCCTGCTGGAGCCCAGCGAGTGCAGCCGCCACCAGAAGCCGCCCCGCAAGCCAGTGGAGAGCCTGCCCCTGAATGGCAGCAGCCTGCCCAGCGCGGTGCCTGAGCACAAGGGCTATCAGGCCCTGCAGGACAACTACATTGTCAGCACTCCCGTGCATGAGCCCCCTGGCCCCCAACGTGCCTTCTCCGAGTCGGAGAAGAGACCTCTCCACATCCGGGACAGCTTTGTGGAGGTGTCTCCTGCCTGCCAAAGACCCCGGGTACGCCTGGGCTCCGAGATCCAGGACTCAGTGGTGTGACGAAGATGTTGCCCACACTCCTGCTCAGCTGAGCCTTGCCGCAGTGCGGCACCGGGGTCCGTGTTGTCTGTGTGTGCATGCCCAGAGCCCGCACCCTGCTGCGGGGCCGGATCCACCTCGTCCCGTTGGGGCTTGGCTGCCCTAGCTGCTGCTCGAGCTCACCTCAGCCTCCAGGGTGGTGCCGGAGGTTCCAGGTGTGAGGGGTGCCGTGTGCCTTCCAAGGACGCACAGGACTTTTCCCCCAGCCCCGAGTTGGACATGGCTCAGGCTGCCGGCGCAGCCCCGGTGCTGCCGGGACCCCCTCTATGCAGAGGGCAGGAGGGGGCAGTTGCAGCCCCCTCACACCCCAACCCACTGTGACATTGTGCCGCAGGAGCCGGAGCCAGGCGTGGAGCCGGAGCCACGCGTGGGGCCGGGCGGTGCCGGCGCGGTGAGCCCGCGGCATGTGCTGTGTGTCTGTGCTTGGGTCGGTTTTCATGCGTGGAAAATGTGAATCTTGTCCTGGGGAGGGTGCGGGCAGTGGCGCTGGCCCCGTGCCAAAGTGGCAGTGGCCCAGCCCCACGTCCTCACGTCCCCACACGCGTGTGCAGAAACGTCTGTGGTTTTTATATAAAGTCCAGGTGTCTCCTTCGGATGCGTGCGTGGCGCTGTGGTGGGGCTGGCTGCCTTCCTGGGGCTGTCTCCGTAGCCCCATGGAATTGGGTCTGGATCTCGCCACCATCTCTGCAGCCTGCAGTTTCACGTGCTTGGCCAGGCTTTGGGCTGGGATAGGTGGGAGCCCTGCAGGGAGGTGGCTGGGTGGCCTTGCAGTGATGCTGCCCAGGGCTGGTGACCTATGGCAGCAAGCTCAGGCAGCTCTCAGCTGTTCTGAGGCTGTGTGCAGGTACGTGTTGTGGTGAGCAGTCTGGTGGCAACAGAGCAGTGTCCCTGTGGTGGGGGAACCTGCAGAGTGATGGGGTGATGCCATCCCAGCACCATGACAGTGCCTGCAAGAAGAGCAAGTGACAGGCTGGGAGCGGGACAGCCTCCAGCAGGAGACAGGCTCTGTCAGCTACATTCCTCAGGCTGTGACGTGCTGCGTGTGGGACCTCACTGCCAGTCCAAGGAGCAGGTCCTTGTCTCCATCCTGCTTTGCCAGCAAGACCTGACTCCATAATGGCCAGGACCAGGCTGTGTGGTGCTGCTTGTGATCCTTGGGAAGCGCCAGGAGCATGAGCACGGGGCTGGGGGAAGTGGCGAGCTCCACACTGAGCTGCGTGTTGAGGCAGGCTCCCCCCAAGGGACCAACACTGCCTGGCTCCCAGCTAGACCAGTGCACCGAGCTTCCTGCCCAGCCTGTTCTGGGACATCAAAAAAGCCACCGGAGGCGCTGACTGGTGCCATGCCAGCAGACACGGCCCCCGGGGCCGCAGGGGCACAGGTCGCTGCGGGCAGATACCATCGGCACCACAGGGCAGCAAGCTGGAAGGGCCAGCACTGCCAGCAGTGAGGACCCGGTACGTGAGAAACGGCTACACTGGCACCCCGAGAGAGCCACCAGCCCTGGCACCTCGAGACAGCTGGCAGTTCCGATGCCCTGAGCCATCCACCAGCCCCAATGCTCTGACAGACACTGGCCTTCGCACCCCACGACAGCCACCAGCTGCTCCACCCCAGTGTGGGTGCTCCCTTGGGGTGAGTACCCTCAGGCCCTGGTACTGCATGGCCTTGCTATGTGTCGCAGCCCAGCCATAGCCTTGCACAGCAGCTCTGGCCAGGGGCTCCCTGGGAGGGTGGCTGGGGGCTCACTGTGGAGTCCAGGCATGGCCGTTGCCCGTGGCTGGCAGCAAGCCAGGGCAGAGCCTGCTGGATGAACAGACACAAAGAGCTCCGGCACTGCCTGCAGCAAAGGTAGCGCTGCCTGCCCTGGATTTCCCTTTGTGCCTCTCTCAGAGCTGCTGGGCTCTTTGTGCTGCTGAGAACAAGCCCTGGCTTTGGAGGGAGGTGGCCCACGGGAAGGGCTGTCACCAAGAAGGACATGGGACCTGTCACCAAGAAGGATGTTGGGACCCGGCTCTTGTCCCCCTAGAGCTGCGGCTGGCACGCAGGCAGAGGGGCCTGGCAGGAGGCTGTGTCCCCAGCACCCTGCATGGCACCCGTCCCACAGTGCTGCCAGGGCAGCCTCTGCTGTCCCTGCAGCCAGACAAAGGCAGCACAGAGCAGAGGGTGAAACCAGAACCCTTTATTTGTGTCCTTGCAGGAACAGAAGGAGGAAGAGGCCAGGGTAGCACAGAGCAGCTGCTGAGCCTGAGCCAGGGGAGGGGGCAAAGAAGGGCAAAAGGAGCAAGCAGGGCCAGAGTATCCCTGAGGCAAGCCTGGCTGCAGGGTGTCCTGCATCTTGTGCAGCTGTGGGGGAGAGCTTTGCTGACAAGATAGCTCCAGTGCCACTTGAGTTATTGCTCACAGAAACTGAGCCATGTTTGGGTTATTGCTTGGAGAAACAGACCCAGAGTTGACTTACTGTTCAGAGAAATGGATCCAGTTTGGGGTTATTGCTTTAACAGATCTACTTTGCAGCAGAGAGGTCCCCAGGAAGCCAGCAGGGGTGGGCAGTTCCCTGCCTGCTGGTGAAGGCACAAATTGGTACTGAGGGCAGAGGAGGTTTTGCTGGGTGCAGCATGGGCCAGCCAGGAGCACCTCTGTCTGCTTCCCCCACACACGGAGCTGCCCTTGTTTTGCATAAGGAGTTGAAATCCCATCGTGGGAGAGCAGAGCTGCTGCAGGTGAGGCAACTTCCCAGGGCCCCACCTCTAGAGGCTGCAGAGACAGCTGGCATCTTGTCTGCCATCTTGTCAGGTGTGAGGGGAGCATCAGGGGTCCCACCCGAGGCACAGTGTGGCTGATGAGGAGAGGGTACCTCTGTACTCTGCTCACTGAAAGAGGAAACTTCTGAGACCACAAAGAGCTGCAGCAGCTGGAGGAGTGGTTCTGGAGAGCCACAGGGTGCTCACAGCACGATCTTGAAGGAGCTGCAAGAGACAGGAGAGGTTCTGCACCTCCTCGCTGCGTCACACATGGACGGTTTGCGAGTGCCTGGCGCTGGAGTGGCATCACTGCCCGGTGTGAGAGAGCCTCTGCACAGCCAGCATGAGATGAAGCTGGACTCTGCTGTTCTGGGACACCCACTGCCCCCAAGAGTTCTGCCACAAGGATTGGTGAACCCCTCCCATGAGGCAGATCCCCACAGATTGAGCTGTACCTGGCAAAGTCCGGGCAGCGGGAGATGACGTGCTGGAACTCAGAGAGGTTGATGGTGCCATCCTTGTCAATGTCAGACTCCTCCAGGATCTGGAAGGGAGGGAAAGGCGAGCGGTGAACTCTGTGTGGCTGGGACAATGCAGCTCCCTGTGCCCTGCCAGATAGTCCTCACGTTTCGGATGAGCTGCTCCATCTCGGCGTTGTTCAGCCGTGACTCTTCGCCTTGCCCCGTCAGACAGTTCACCAGC
This sequence comes from Tricholaema leucomelas, assembly GCA_013400475.1. NCBI lineage: Eukaryota > Metazoa > Chordata > Aves > Piciformes > Lybiidae > Tricholaema lacrymosa > Tricholaema leucomelas. Next base: position 26,237 of record WAAF01001992.1, on the reverse strand, counting down.
TTCTCCAGGTCCTTTCTGTCCAGAGTTCCATCATCATCAAAGTCTTTGGGCAGAAAAAAGTTGTGTTTCAGTAGGGCTGCAGCAACCACAGAGAGCTCTTGTGTTGGGCGAGCAGGGGGCCTGGGTGACCAGAGGACATAGCAGGCTCCACGTCACACACCATCACACCAAGCCAGCCATTCCGCAAGGAACTCCTAAAGCTGCCATCCCTGTGAGTGCTCCAAGGGCCCTGCCAGCCCTCCCTTGAAGTAAGGGGACCCTAGAACACAGCCTCCACCCCAGTCTCACCAAAGATGCGGAAGGCATAGTGGGATTTGATGTCCGAGGTGGCAGAATCGCTGAAGACGCTCAGCATGTCGAGGAAGTCTTCGAAGGACATGCTGTCATCTCCAGCATTTGAGGTGGAGAACACCCGGCAGATACGGTGCTGGAAGGGGTTTGCCTGCCAGGACAGGACAGCCCAGGGCTGGACTGGTTCTGCCACAGCAGACAACCCTACTCTGCCATGGGTCTGTCACACACAGTGTGACTATAACAGTCCCATGCCTCCCTGCAGAGCTGCCCCGCACAGCAGGGAGCTGCAGGCTCATCTACAATGTCGCAGGTACAAGGAAGCTGTTTGTTGGCACAGCTGACGTGCAGCAAGCAAACAGCTTCCCCAGGTGATTGCTGGAGCAGCAGGGTGAGGGCATAGGACTGGGTGGGTAAACAGGGCCCTGCCCAAACACGCCCAGGTCCAGGGAGCAGCAGCGAATCCTGCTGGCTGCCAGGCACCGTACCCGCAGCTCTGGCAGCGTCAGGATCTGGCTCTTGGGAACCCGCACGGAGCAGGCGTTTTCCCTCTCCTCCTTTGGCAGCAGTTCACTGAACCTCTTGTAGGCACTTGAAGAGGCAAGAACAAGAGAGGCTCTGTGGCATGAGGGGCGCAGGAGGCAGCCCTCTGGGCACAGGCAGTGCCGGCAGTTCTTCCCAACGCTGCCGTTTCCCACAGCTCCCTGCCAGCTGTGTCCAGAGCTGGCCTGGAGCATAAGCGTGCCAGCCCGGGTGGTCCTGTGAAGGCAGCACCCCCACATCTGCTCCCAGAACCCCGGTGGCCGCTGGCAGGGGACAGGAGCTGGCCCTGCTGCCTGCCAGCCCAAACAGCTGGGGTTTCTGAGGGGGCAGAAGCTGCCCCCAGAGCCAGCGCATTGGTCTATAGGGTGCCATCGGCGTAGCCCACGCCCCGAGCCATCAGTGCCCTACCCTGCAGGGTGCCACCAGCCTGGCTCACGCCCTTTGCCCCCAGCAGCACCTACAGACTTCCACCTGGCGCCAGGGCTGGGCTGGGCACCTCTCATCCCTCGCCTAGCGTCAAGCGGCTCCTCTGTGAGGGGGGAGCCCCAAAGCAAGACCGGGACGCCCCAAACTCCAGGGCAGAGTCAGCCTCCCACCATGAGGACCGAGAAGAACCCCAGCAGGCCCAGCACTCGCCCCCGATGTGCTCGTTCCCGGCGGTACTTACAGCAGGATCTCCTGCTTGTTCAGGAACGTCAGCTCCTACGGGGAGAGACCGGCTCAGCACCGACGCCTGGCCCGGGCCGCCCCAGCCGCGGGGCACCTCCTGCCCCCGGGCAACGCAAACCCCGCCATGCACCCGCCTTCTCCAGCAGCCGAACCCCCTCCTCAATCGCTGTCCTCCCCTCCCCTGTCCCGGTGCCCCGTACCTGGTACTCGCTCAGCGCGTCCCGCGGCAGCACGCTGGCCGAGCCCCCCATCGCGGCCCGCACGGCTTCCGCTCCTTGTCCTGCCGGCCGCTGAGACAGCGACGCCGCGCCCCGGGGCGGGCCCACACCGTACCTCCGCCGAGACCCGATCAGGACCGGCCCGGCCCAGTCCGGCCCCGCCCCGCCGCCGAGACCAGCTCTCTGCCACGCGTACCGGGCAGACAGCAGAAGACAGCAAGGGATGAAGCCAGGATATCGGCCCGGCGGCTCTGCCCACCCCACCGGGCCCTGAAACAGGGCTCAGCTCCGCCCCGCCTCCGGAACCGGCTCCCAGCATGGCGGAGGCCGGAACGAGTGAGGAGCCGAGGGACCCGAGTCCCAAGGAGTTCGTTTACGGGGAGGAGGACTTCATCATGCCAGGAACCGGCTGGGAGGACGAGCCAGGCTCCGTGCCGTCCCGCTTCGACCGGGCGCTGCTGGAAAGCTGGGACGACAGGATGGAGCAGGGTTTATTCCGATACCGGCTTGGCCCGCTGCCCACCCGCGTCCTGCCCGGGCCCCTGCGCTTGGTGGCCCAGCTGAATGTCCAACGCGGCACCGAGCGCCGCCCGCCGCAGCCCGTCCGCAGCCTCCGGCAGCCCTTCGACCCCACCGCCTTCAACTTCACCCGGCTACGCCCCGGAGAGCTGCTGCTCCGCCTGCGCAGGGTGGCCAGGGCCGGGGGCCGGGGCTGCCCCGGTGAGCCGGACCCTCTACTGGTGGCCATCAACGCCAGCCCGCTGGAGCGGGGCCACGTACTGCTGCTGCCGGACCCGAGTCGCGGGCTGCCGCAGGCCCTCACGGCGCCGGTGCTGCTCGGCGGGCTGGAGGCGGCCCTGCTCAGCGCCCACCCCGGCTTCCACCTGGGCTTTAACGGGCTGGGTGGCTATGCCTCAGTCAACCACCTGCACTTGCACGGCCTCTATGTGAGCCGCCCGCTGCCAGTGGAGGCTGCGCCTGCCCAGACTCTCTGCCCGCGCCACCGTCTCTGGCTCCTTCTGCGCGGCGTACCGGCACCCGCTTTTCTCTTCTACGCCACCGGCCCTGCCGACCTGGAGGCAGTGGCCCGGGACGTGTGCCGGGCGGCGGAGCATATCGTTGACACCGGTCTGGCCTACAACGTCTTCATTACGCGGGGCGAGCCGCCGGAGGGGGCCGGGACCGGAGCCGGGCGGGGGCTGCGAGTCCTGCTGTGGGCCCGCAGGCCCAGCTTCGGTAGCAAGGCGAGCGAGGACTTCAACGTGGCGCTGTGCGAGTTGGCAGGGCACTTGCCGTTACCGGCGGCACCGCTCTACCGGGACATCACCGAGGAGGAGGCTCTGCGCACCATCCACGAGCACCTCCTCCCGGAACCGGAGCTGCTGCGCCTCGGCGAGGACCTGGCGCGGCTGCTTGCGGGCTGACCGGAGACGAGGACCGGGCCTGCTGCGCGCATGGTGTCCGGCGCAGATGCCTCCGTATCGCTACCGGCCGCCAGAGGGCACTACTCGGCAGAGGCGGGGTGGGGGTGCTAGTGTCTCCACGTGATAGCACGGGGTCGCTCTGGCCGCCGGCATCGGCGTCTCTACGGTCCTGTCGCTATGGGAACGGCGCCGGCGATGGAGGCGGGGGACAGCGAGGGGACACCGGCTTCGGGCAGCCTCCCGGGCCTGCCCGCTGCCCCCGGCGGCCCCCCAGGCCCCAAGCCACTGCGGAGGAGGCGGAAGCGCAGGCGAGTGCAGTGGGGAGAGCGGGAAGCAGCCGAGCAAACCTCACCCCCTCTCCCCGGTCCGTTGTGCCCGCGTTTCGCCGGGTCTTCAGTAGTCCGTCGTTAGCCCCGAGCCGGGCTCTGTCCGCCCTCTGCCGCCCACACCGCCTGACCCGTGTTCGTTACCGGGGTACGGCCCATCACCAAAGGGCGCTGCTCAGCCGTGCCCCTTCCCCTCAGCCTTAGAGAAGCTTTCGAGGGACCTTCCGAATCGGGAAATAAACATTTGCCCTGCAGCTCCCCCAGTGCTCCCAGATGGAATACGCCCTATGCTCAGGACCCCTCTGCCCCCTCACCTACCCGTGCTATCCCCACACGTGCCCCTTAGCTCTGTGTGTGTGGAACTCAGCTGTCCCCCTCCCACCTAGGTGCCAGCTCCTCACTGTGCAGCTCTCTGTGCTCTCTCCACTCCAGCGTGGCCTCCATCAACTTGACCAGCTGCAAGTACGAGAGTGGTAAGTGCAGGGTGCCCCTTGCGGCCCTTGGGTGCCTGTTTAGCAGGGTCAAGCACTGGTACATCAGTTCCACCTTCTTATCCACTTTCGTATTCATTGGGCTTCTGGGAGCCTTCCAGCCCCTGGACTGAGGTGTCGCAAGTTCAGAGACACAAAATGTGCCATAGCAGTGAAGACTCTCCCCCCCTGTCTGCTTTTGCCATACATCTGCCGACGTTGGTGAGGAGCTAGCTAGGGGTAGTTGCAAGGCAAGGCTGCTCTCTGTGCTTGGTCAGAGAACTGTGAGAACTCACAACTGTTTCACAGCGATGGAATGGGCAAGATCAGCACCCAGAACCTCTTCCTTTGCTGTCCGTTTCTCGTGACATGCTCTCCTGGGAGCTGGTCCTCTGTCCTGTCCTCTGTCCTGTCCTCTGTCCTGTCCTCTGCTACCACAAGCTGTGTCTCCAAAGAACAGGCTCCTGGCTGTTATTACCCAAGCTGCTAATGACTCCTCTAACAGTACAACCACGTGTGGCTGAAGGTCACGGCTTGGTCAGCTGGGCAAGGGACGAAGCTTTTGCAGAGGCACAAGCACCTCATGTTTTGCCTCGAGCTGTGCTGGGGCACCTTGGTGATGGTGACCCACAGCAGGAGGTGGTGCGGCAGCGTGGGCACCCTGGGACCAGAACCATTGCACAGCAGTTCTGTAGTGACCTTTGTCACCTTCCCAGCCCCGTGAGAGGCCAAACTGGAACCATCTCAGCAGCAGCCTGCTCCTGAGCTCATGTGTTCTACTGCCACAGAGTAGATGGGTCTCCTATCTTCAGGAGATTTGTTTCTGCCCCTGAGGTTCTGGACCCCTAGAAGATCCAAGCCTGCTGTAGTGTGGGAGGTGCTCTGGGACCTCGAGGCACGCGGACCTAGAGGGCCGATAGCCCCTATTACATCTGCAGCCGGGGGCTGGAGTTGAGGACACTCTGTGCCTGGCTACTCTGGGGATTCGGTACTGACAGGCTCTGCCTGGCCCCGCAGTGCGGCGGGCGGTGCGGCGCTGCGGGCTGCAGGAAGCAGCAGAGGACGAGGAGTGGACAGTGTACTGGACAGACTCCTCTGTGTCCCTGGAGCGTGTCATGGAGATGAAGAGGTTTCAGGTAAACGCACCCCCCACCCCCCATAAAGGCTCAGGATGAGCTCAGGAAGGGGGTGAGATGGGAGCTGTTAGTGGAACAAGGAGATGAAGAATTAAATAGAGGTCTCCAAGCCAGCATCTGTCGCCCCTTGTCTCCATTCCAGAGGCCACAGGTCCGTGGGGCTTTGCTTCTGTTGCGTTGTTGCTGCAGGGCCACCAGCAAGGCTCTGGCAGTTAGTGGTGCGAACTGGAAACCTGCCAGCCCCTTTAATGCAGCATGAAATAAATGGTTCTGGGTGACAAATAGCTGCTTCCCCACGCTGCCATATCCCGGCCAGGGAGAGCTCCAGGGCTGAGATGGAGCCAGCAGATAAATCACACTGGTGAAGCACAGATAAATCAGTCCTAGCCTAATCTTGTCCCTCAGCAAGGTTCAAGGCAACCACAGGCCCAGCTTCCCGTTCTACGTGCCGGCTTCTCCGCACCCGCGCTTCGGCTGGGCCTCCAGGAGGCTCCCTGCCTTCCTCTGCTGATTCTGTTTCCCGCCGGCATCTCCTCAGAAAATCAACCACTTCCCGGGGATGATGGAGCTGTGCCGCAAGGACTTGCTGGCACGCAACCTCAACCGCATGCTCCGCCTCTTCCCCAAGGACTACAACATCTTCCCCCGCACCTGGTGCCTGCCAGCCGAGTGAGTGACACCTGTGGGACCTAGGGCTGTGCAATTTGGGAGCGGGAGCTTTTCTGCTTGACAGGGCTACGGGGGCCTCTTGGGGCCTCTGGAAAATCTCATCTCTTGGCCTGGGCCTTCATAACCTCGCCTGGAACGGTCGGGGTGTTGAGACACGTTTCTGGTTTCAGGGATGTGTAGCTCATAGACTCAGAATTGTTTGGGTTGGCAAAGCCCTCTGAGATCACCGAGTGTAACCTTAAACTTAACACCACCAGGGCCATTAAACCATGTCCCCAGGTACCATATCCCCACATTTCTTGAGCACCTCCAGGGATGATGAGGCCACTGCCCCCCTGTGCAGCCTGGTCCAATGCTTGACCACTCCTGCAGGAATAAAATTTTCTCTAATCTTCAACCTGAACCTGCCCTGGCACAATGTCAGGTCATTTCCTCTTGTTCTGTCATCTGATACTAGAGAGAAGAGCCCAACCCCCACCTGGCTCCAGCCTCCTTTCAGGGAGCTGTAGAGAACAAACTCCTATCAGACTGCATTAGCCTGTGGGATGTGGTGTCCTCTGTGTTGGGTGCCTTGTTGCTGGAGTGTGAAATCAGGGCAGAGGGACCCATCCAGAAAGCCAAAGGGCAGTGGGAGAGCAGGACGTGTAATTGATGCTTCTGGAGGGAAGGGTCTCTCAGCTGCCTGGGGTGAGCAGCAGAGGTGGCTGCAGGGCAGTGTGGATAGCTGGGTGGCTGCTTTTAAAGATCAGACGCATAACATGATGTGAGACCTCAGCTCATGACCTTTCTTCCCTGCTTAGAGTGCTCTGGCCATAACTTCCTGCCTGCTGGCTGATGTACTGGCATTAAGGTGCAAGAGTGGGTCCAGTGAAGGAGACCAGTGTTTGGAGAACAGGTCTGGTGAGGAGCGGCTGAGGGACCTGAGATTGTTCAGCCTGGGGGAAAGGAGGCTGAGGGGAGACCTTCTGGCTCTACAATTCCCTGAAAGAAGGTTGGGCCAGGTGGAGGTTGGTCCAAGGAACATGCAAAAGAACAAGAGGAAATAGCCACAAGTTGCCCCAGGCTGGGGTTGGACATGAGGAACAATTTCCTGCCTGTGAGGGTTGTCAAAGCCTGTGCCAGGCTGCCCAGGGCAGTGATAGACTCCCTAGTCTTCAAAGATGTGGAGGTGTGGTGCTGGGGGACATGGTTTGGTGGTGACCTGGCAGTGCTGGGTTAATGATTGGACTGGATGAACTTAAAGGTCTTTTCCAACGGAAGTGATTCTGTGATTGTATGAAAAGGGGATGTAAAGACCTGTGACCTCCTCCTCCTTTGTAGCTAGGGCTTGTTTATTTTCTCCTGCTCTCTGTGGCAGCAGAGGCAAAATCTTACTGGTTCCTGCAAGTTCAGTGGTGAGCACTTCCTATGAACCTCCCAGCAGAGGTTGAGATGTGTGGTGGGATCTAGAGAGCTTTGTCAGGTTGTATAAGGACCTTCTTGTCAGCGAGGGAGCTGAGGAATAGGTGTGCTGTTCCTCTGCTGCAGAAGCATGGTCTGTTCTGCTCTGTGGCACCATCATTTGAGTACACAGCTGTCAAGAGAGAGCTCAGAGGCAGGGTATGGCAGCTGCTAACAGCCACCCTCCCTTCCCCTGCTCCTTGCCCAGCTATGGAGACTTCCAGGCCTACAGACGCATGACGAAGAGGAGAACATTCATCTGCAAGCCAGAGAGCAGCTGCCAGGGCAGAGGCATCTTCATAACACACAATCCAGAGGAGATCAGGCATGGAGAGCATATGATCTGCCAGCAGTACATCTCCAAGGTAACAGTGGGGACAGTCCCCAGGCACAGGTGGGGAGGGCTGCAGCTTCCCAGCTCTGCCAGCATCCCACAGCCTCCTTGTGGCTTGTGCCTTCCTGGAGCTGCCAGGCAGCCTGGCAGGAGCACGAAGAAAGCCTTTCTCTGAGCTTCCATGGGGTGGCACAGGCCGTGCAGATGAGCGGCAGCCTGGAGAAGCAGCACCCCAGCAGTGTTTCCTTGTCTCACCCTCGCTGCTGCCTTTTCTCTCCCAGCCCTTCCTCATCGATGGCTTCAAGTTTGACATGCGTATCTACGTGCTGGTCACCTCCTGTGACCCCCTGAGGATTTTTGTCTACAAGGAGGGTCTGGCCCGCTTTGCCACCATGAGGTACATCGATCCCAGCAGCAGAAACCTGGTAAAAAAGGGAAATGTCCCCAAAACCTCATGTAGTACCTGCAGGTGTTAGTGCCTCATCGGTCCTCGGGGCACTCCAAACCTCGAAAAGAGAGTGACTACTGGGTTGGATGGGAGCCAGACTTTGCTTTTCCTATTCTCCCCTCCCTCTCTGCCTCCTCCTTCTCACAAGAGGTATTTTAGGAGAGTCTGATTCATAGAAGGTTTGGGCTGGAAGGGACCTTGAAGATTATCTACTTCCAACCCCTCTGCCATGGGACATCTCCCACTAGACCAGATTGCTGAAGGCCTCATCCAGCCTGGCCCCAAACACTTCCATAAAATCACAGAATCAACCAGGTTGGAAGAGACCTCCAAGCTCATCCAGTCCAACCTAGCACACAGCCCTGTCCAATCAACCAGACCATGGCACTAAGTGCCTCATCCAGTCCTTTCTTCAACATCTCCAGGGACAATAACTCCACCACCTCCCTGGGCAGCCCATTCCAATGCCAGTCACTCTGTCTGTGAAGAACTTCCTCCTAACATCCAGCCTAGACCTCTCCTGGCACAACTTGAGACTGTGTCCTCTTGTTCTGTTGCTGGGAAGTAGATGTATTCCCAGCCCCCATGTTTGGGCTGTTTACTGGTATTACCATGGGATTGTTTCACTTGAAAGGAACCTTTGAAAGTCTCAAGTTCAACCTTCTGCCCAAAACTGTGTGAAAAATAAGTGCACATCTGGTTTCTGGGGGGTTCACCCAGATCTTGAAAACCTGCAAGAACAGAGACCCCACAGCATCTCCAGGCAACATTCCTACTGCCATTCCCTGTCTGCCTGTGCTTAAGGTGGAAAAGAAGGACCTGGGGATTACCTGGTGGTACTGCAACAGCCTGGGAGAGATTGGGAGGGGAATTGGCAAGACAAATAGCAGAATGTGGCCGTGCCCATCTCCAGGCAGGGGTCTGCAACCTGTAAAATCCCTGCAGAGAAGGGGCCACAGTCATGGCTGTGCCATCCCCTGCCACATGGCTCTCTGCCTGCTTGTCCCAGAGCTGCATGGCCCAAAGGATTCACTCCTGTAACACAGGCATGGCTGGGAGATGTCTCCTGCTCTGGGTGAGCAGGGGAAGAGAAGGGATCTGCAGAGATCTGCTGCAGGTCCTGAGGATCCTTGGGTTATTGGCAAGGCCATGTATGGAATGGCAGGTGCAGACCTGCCTGCTGTGCTTCATCCCAGAGATGGGGACAGAGGTGTGAAAGGACAGAACTCTGTCAGCTCTAGCTCCTGCCTGGGAAGGGATTGACCCCCTGGCTGAAGTCGCTGTCACAGGGGACAGAAGCAGTAGGTGAAGTTGGTGTCTGGGTTGGTGCTAATTAGGGCTGTTTGTGCTCTGTGGTTAAGAGCAAATGAAAGTCTCTTGCTGTTCCTCTCTCAGGATGATATCTGCATGCACCTGACCAACTATGCCATCAACAAACACAACCAGAACTTCATCCAGGATGACAGAACAGGCAGTAAGAGGTACAGTCCTGGCCAGGTACTGCAGAGCCTGGTGCATATCCTGCACCAAGCTGCACTTGGAACACTTTTAACTCCATCTTTCTGGGAGTAAGGGTAGTATCCTAGGTCAGCTCCTATCATCTGCTGTCCTCCACACAGGAAGCTGTCCACCCTGAACTCCTGGATGACAGCTAACAGCTACAACACCACAAAGCTCTGGGAAGACATTGAAGATATTATTATAAAAACTCTTATTTCAGCTCACCCTGTGTTGAAGCACAATTACCAGAGCTGCTTCCCCAGCCACACCACCATCTCTGCCTGCTTTGAGATACTGGGATTTGATATCCTGCTGGACAGAAAGATGAAGCCTTGGCTGCTGGAGGTGAGGAGGGGTCTGCTGCTTTGCCGAGAGCTGGCTCCTCTTGGGGGGGTCTCTAGAACAAAGGGTGGTGAACAGAACTTGTATGATTACAAAGGACCACCTCATCTGCAAGGTTAAACAAGCTATGAAGAACAGGAGCCTAAGCAGGATCGAGGAGCCCATTCCTTGTAAAGCCTTTCAAACAGACAGAAGTCCCCTGGACCGTGGCAATCCCTGGGCTGTCACAGTGTTCTGAGTTCAGGAGAGCTGCCCCTTACCTGTCCCCTGCAATGTGTGGGGTCTGTGTGACCTGCAGTGTGGGTGACAGTCCTCTGCAGAAGGGCAGGACCAGCCTCCTGTGTTCTGTCACCATCAGAGGGAAGAACATGGGGCCAGAGCAGGCTCTGGGAGCTGCTGCCAGGTTAGACTGGGTGCTTGTTCTGGCAGGTGAACCACTCTCCCAGCTTCAGCACAGACACTGCCATTGACTGTGAGGTGAAGGATGCCCTCCTCTGTGACACCCTCACCCTGATAAACCTGCATGCCTGCAACAAAAGGAAGGTGCTGGAGGAGGACAAGCAGCGAGTGAAGGAACGGCTCCTCCAGGGTCCCCAAACCCTCCGTGCACCCAGGTACTGCCCTGACCGAGCCCTGTCCTCTGCCTGCCCCTGCAGCCTCGGCTGCTCCCCGATATTCCTGTAGCAGGCACATTTAACCCCAGGTCTCTTGGGTGGACAGGCGTGAGCCTGAGTGACAAAGGTTCAGAGATGTGGAGTCACTTCACAGAATCACAGAATTGGTTTGGTTGGAAAAGACCTCTAAGAGCATTGAGTCCAGCCAACAACCCAACACCATCATGGCCATTAAACCATATCCCAAAGGGCTGTGTCCACAGGTTTCTTGAACACCTCCAGGGATGGGGACTCCACCACCTCCCTGGGCAGCCTGTTCCAATCCCTGACCACTCTTGCAGGAAAAGAAATTGTTCCTAATCTCCAACCTAAACCTCCCCTGGCACAATTTCTTCTTGTTCTGTCACCTCATACTAGGGAGGAGACTAACTCCCACCTCACTCCAGCCTCCACTTCACCAGCACTCTGCAGGCAGAGGGCAAAGAGGTGCAGGTTCCGGTGCTAGGCACCCACATGAAATGGGCAAGGTGAAGGAAACTGCTGGCCAGGCCCTTGTCCCTCATCCAGGACAGCAGTCAGAGCCTCTTCCCACACTCCCTGCCCATGCTTTCTCCCGGCTTGCAGGCATGAGGAACTGGAGGCCAAGCAGGCTGCCTGGCTGGAGCAGGTGGAGCGGTACGAGGAGTCGCACCGCGGCGGCTACCGCCGCATATACCCAGCGCAGGGCACGGAGAAGTATGAGCCCTTCTTCAGGCAGAGCAGCTCCCTCTTCCAGGAAACAGCTGCCTCCAGAGCTCGGGAGGAGTGTACCAGGTACACTGCCCCTGTGCCAGGCTTCTGACCCCTGCCTGGGGACACTTCTGCTGCTTAGCAGGTGTGAGCTGGTGAGAGCTGGAAAGGAAGGGGTCTGCTTTGTGTCACCAGAGCAAAGCGAAGGCCTTTCACATGCACCTTTGGGAGACAATGCAAATACTCCATTCTGGAGGCACCAGACTCGTAGAATGGGTTGGGTTGGAAAGGACCTTGAAAACCATTTAGTTCCAACTCCTCCACCAGGCAGCAGGGACTCCTTCACACTAGTCCAGGTTGCTCAAGGCCTCATGCAACCTGGCCTTAAACATCTCTAGGGAGGGAAGATACATGACCTCCCTGGGCAACCTGTTTCAGTGTCTCCCCACCCTCACTGGAAAGAGTTTCTAATACCCAGCCTAAATCTGCCTTCCTGAAGCTCTCTCCCTGTCCTTCATCCTCCTGGCAGGCACAGCTCAGTTTGTGGACATTTCTCACACCTGTTTTTAAAGCCCATTTCGTTGCACACTTCTGTTGTGATCTGTTCACTACAGAACCTCTGACTGAAGTCAAATGTCCTCAGAGTGAAGGCTTCACAAGAGCCTTTGCTGCCAGGGCTCTGACAGAATGAGTGCCTAAGTCCAGTGTTCTGTGGCAGGCAGCAACTGGAGGAAATTCGCCTGAAAAAAGAAAAGTTGGAAGCTGTTACCAGGAAGAAGAAAAAGGAGAGGAAAGGCCACCTGCACGGAGAGTCAGCCTGGGACAAATCCCAGCTCCAAAACAAACCCACAGCACCCACCACCCACCTCACCCACAGAAGCACCAGGGTGTGGGACAGGAAGGTACCAGGCTCATCGCTGTTTGTCCATGGGGCTCCCAAAGGCAGTTCTGTGGCTCTGGGGACAGGGCTGGGTTGTGGGAGTCTCCTAAGGAGCAGAACTGCAAGTTTGGACTCTGTGAAGTCCAGAGACTTGACAGCTTGTGCTGGAAGGTACCTCCAAACACCAGTGCTGTCCCTTTTCCATTGTGGCTTCCAGCACAATATTCACTCCCAGCTGTGTAACCCTGCCCATGTCTCTATGGCACATCACTGCAGCCTCAGCCCTGCTGCACTTCGGCTCTCTTTCCTAAGGCCCAGCACATGCAGTATGACTCCACACAGCCCCAAGACATCGTGGAGTATGAGGAGAAAAGAAGAGTGAAGGCACTCCTGCAGCGTGAGAACCTCATCCGAGGGCTGGGCCTCATCCATCAGCTCTACCAGCTGCTCCCCACTGCTCCCAGACCAGCCCACACCCAGAGATCCTGCACTGCTGTCCCCAGGAGCCAGGTAACTGGAGCTGGCCCTGATCTATCCTGTGAGACCAGCAGAGGAGACACATTCGTGGGAGATGGTAGGGGGGGAGCCGTAGGCACTGATCAGCTCTGCTGTGGGTCAGACAGGTGAGATCCAGTATAGGGTGCTGAGGATTTTCATGCAGTCAGGAGACTTTTTCCCTTCCTAGTGGGCGTGCTGGGAGCATGGTGAAGGGACACACACAGCAGAGGGGCTGAAGGGAACTGTGGGGATGTCTGAAAAAACGTCTTTATGTGAAGTCTTCACTGCAAGCAATGCCTCTTCCTGAACATCATCTACCTGACACCGCTGGGAAGGTGATGATCTCTGATTGTTCAGGATGGAGAAAAAGAAGACTGAGGGGAGACCTTCTGGTTCTCTATAACTACCTGAGAGGAGCTTGGAGTCTTCTCCAGGATGAACAAGCCCAACTGTCTCAGTCTGGCCTCACAGCAGAGGACATAGAGCCCTCCCATCATTGTTGTAGCCTTTTCTGAACCTGCTCCAACAGGTCCATGTCTCTCCTGCACTGCAGACTCCAGAGCTGGTCTCAGCAGAGTGAAGCAGAGGGGCACAATTCCTTCCCTGCACATGCTTTGCATGCTGCTTGGGACACAACTGGGGCTGGGAGTACACAGTGCTGGGTCATGTCCAGCTTCCAAGCAACCAGCACCAACGTCTTATAAATAGAGTTTTCCTTCCCAGCTCCTGCTAAAGCCTCCGAAGCTAAGTCACGGCCACCTTTCCTTCCAGCTGCAGTTCCCTATGGGTGTGTGCCGAGCCCAGGACCCCCAAGACCCCCAGCACTTCATGAGGCTCATCCCCCTCTCGCTCCTGAGAACTCCAGCCCAGCCATCGGGGCCGCGGTTCACAGGTGACCTCAGAGCCAAGGTCCAGATGCCACCCAGCCTGAGCATGGATCCTGCCACTGTGGGCAGCCTCTGGATCCAAGGCCAGAGCATCCCTTCCTGTGAACAGCAGAGGGTGTGGAGCACAGGCTGGCTGCGGGGCCGGGCAGCACGGCCAGCGGCGGTGACCCAGCGCGAACCGACCCAGCCCAGTGCCGAACCTACGTGGCTGTGGCAGCTTCCCAGTGGCGGGAGCACGGCTGAGGGCTGTGAGTTCATCTCCCTTCTTTTGGCTAAGTGCCCATCTGGTGAGGCTCATCAGAGAGCCACAGCCCTGGGCAGATACTTGCAAGCAGGGACTGGTTGTGGGCTTGCCAGGGGAGGGCTGGATGAAGTTCAGAGTCTCTGGGGTGCCCGGGTCCCCCAGGCTCTTTTCTGGGAACTGGTGACTACTAGAAGGCTCTGTCCAGGGCTTTTAGCGTCCCATTTGCAGGGAGAAAGGAAGAAAGTGATTGGTTTGCCATGACCAAGGAGGGATGGGGAGGCAGGAGAAGCACAGAAGTACTTGAGAATCAGGTCAGATTCTCTACAGAAGGCCAGTAGACAAGACAGGCAGGGGATCACGTAAGTTCTAAGAAGTTTGGAGGAGACATTCAGTGTTACAGTATGGCCCTCAGCCTCTCCCCAGGCTTTGCTCCTGCCACACTGCTCCTTGTCATCTCTGCCCATGGACCTACACCCAGCCCTCCCTGGTTCCAGCATCTCCCGGAGTGGCACAGGGTCAAGTCCCATCATGGGGTCTGCCTGCCCTTCACATCTGCCACTGTTCTAACAGGTGAAGCTGGCACACTGTCCTCCCATACAGGCAGCTGTCACTTAGTGTCCCCAGCCAGCCCAGGGAAGACAAGTGGTGTCATCTTCAGTCCTGCCGCGGTCCGGGAGCTGCCCATCGCCTCCGCCACCCGCACGCCGCACACTCCTGGCTTGTACCGCGCCAGTGCGAAAAGCGCAGGTAATGTGGCAGAGGGGCCACCTGGACCGGAGCCTGCTCCCGGCACAGCTCCCGTTGCACCCTCAGGGCAGCAGCCAAGCTCTCCGCTCCCTTCCGCTGCGGGCGTTCCTGGCCTCTCGTTCGCCGGCCACCTGCCCGGCACCAGCACGCTTGGGGCTCCCCCGCCGGGTCCGCCCCGCCGCACGCCCCGCCCGGTGCCCAGAGCCCGGCCCCCGGTTCCCAGCCATGGCGGCGCTGGTGGGGGGCGGGCTGCGGACGGCAGCGCTCCTCCTTAGAGGGATCCCGCGGCGGGCGGCGGCGGCGTGGACCGGGGACACAGACCCACCGGCCTCGGAGCTGGAGGAAGCGGAGAGGTGCGAGGCGGCCGGAGACCGGAACTGGGGCCGGCACCGGCGGCCAGGGGCTCACTTCTTTCCCCGCAGGGCCCGGCGGCGGCGAAGGGCGGCGCGAATGCAGCGGATGCGGCGGGAGCTGGGCGAGAGGCGCGGAGCCCCCGAGCGCACCCTGACCTGGCAGGCGATGGAGCAGATGCGGTGAGCGGAAGGGCTGGGCCGGGCCGGGCTGGGGATGAGCCGTGTCGTGCCCTAGTGACCGTGACCGTGACCGTGCCCACAGGTTCTTGCGGCAAGAGCTGCCGGAGGAGTGGCCGCTGGAGCGCCTGGCCCAGGGCTTCGGCGTCAGCCTCGACGTGGTGCGAAGGGTGCTGCGGAGCAAGAGCCGTCCTCCGCCGCACCGCCAACAGCGGCAGGACCAGAGGGCACTGAACGCCGCACCAGGTCCGGGACTGACACAGACACACGGAGAGGGCTACGAGGTCCGCGCTCCCGACGGGACGCTGCTGTACCGCCTGCCGCTGTACCGGCTGCCGCGGGGCCGGGGCGGGCCGGGGCCTGGCGCACAATAAAAGAGCTGGAGCGGACCCGCCTCCGAGCGCTGCTTCCGCCGCGACCGCCATGGGCTCGGAGGCGGCGGCGGCGCTGCTGGAGGCGGTGGATTTCGCGGCCAGGAAGCACAAGGGGCAGCGCCGGAAGGACCCCGAGGGCACCCCATACATCAATCACCCCATCGGTGCGGAACCCACCGACTCCACCCGCCAAGGCGGCGCGTCTGCCTCCTGGGGCTGCCGCTGCTCCGGGGCCCGGCTTGCCTTCGAGGGATAGCCCTTGGGGCGCCACTCCTGCGGCTCAGCACTTGCCGCCTCCCGGAATCCTCCATCCCGGCTTCGGAGGGAGCCGGGCCCCCTTGCCACTCCGGTACCTCTGCCGCTGCCGTATCCCTCCCCTTCCCTTGACCCTGCCGCCCCCTTAGTGTCCGAACCCCCGAATACCTTCCACTCCAGGCAGTTCTCCCCACCTCACTCCCGGGATGGTCCCTGCGTTTTCTCTGTGCCTAGTGCACATGTGAGCTGCTGCTATGCCTGGCTCACTGTTCCCTGTCCCCTCAGCCCCCCCCCCCACCTGCGTGCCATCCCTCAAGACCTTATGCCTGCCCGTTTTGGGCTTTCACCCTGCATGAGATGCCTGTAGGACGCACAGGCCCGGACGTATTCGTGGCACCTCTCCCTGCCTGATGCCAAGTAGCCAGTCCCGGGAGCTCCTTGTTCCTGCTCCGTACCCCCATCCCTCTCCTCTCTCTGGGTCGCAGGCGTAGCCCGGATCCTGGCCCACGAGGCTGGTGTGACCGACATCGTCGTGCTGCAGGTAATGTCGAGCCCTGCCCTGTGCCCTGTTGCAGAGAGGGCCTGACCAGGGACCCCCACCATCCTCTGCTCGCCTAGGCTGCCCTCCTGCATGACACGGTGGAGGACACAGACACCACACTGGCAGAGATCGAGGAGCTGTTCGGGCAGGAGGTGAGCAGGGTGGTGGCAGAGGTGACAGATGACAAGACATTGCCCAAGATGGAGCGAAAGCGGCTGCAGATCGAGCACGCCCCGAGCAGCAGCCCCCGTGCCAAGCTGGTCAAGCTGGCAGACAAGCTCTACAATCTGCGTGACCTCAACCGCTGCACCCCGGAAGGTACAGCCTATACCGGGGCTCAACGGCAGCACCGGCACTGCGGGGAGGGCCTCCAGGGACTGCCGCTCTTCCCGTGAGCGCCAGCCTGGACCCTGCTCCCTGCCGTGGCAAGGTCCTGGTGCCCGGCCAAAGCTGCTCTAAGCCTGGCCCGGTTGCAGGCGGCTGGGAGAAGTGGGAGGGGAGCGGGGTTCGGACTCGGTGCGTGCTGGCACTTCGCTCGGCTGAGCCCGGCTGGGTCTCAGGCATCGGCTTCCAGCCTGCCCAGCTGTGCGGGCGTTACCCCGGGCCCGGTAGCCCGCTCGGGCCCGTCCCCGCGCTGCCCGCCGCCGGAGGTGACGTGTTCCCGCCGTGTCCCCGCAGGGTGGTCGCCGCAGCGCGTGCAGGAGTACTTCCAGTGGGCGGCGCAGGTCGTGTTCGGTCTGCGCGGGACGAGCCCGGCGCTGGAGGCTGCACTGCAGCGGCTCTTCGAGGAGCGCGGCCTGTCCCTGGGGCCGCCGAGCCCGCCCAGTCCTGGCTGCGGGGCCGCAGCCGCCGAGGAGAGCCGGGAACCACGGGCGGGGCGCGTCGGTCAATAAACGTGCGCAGAGCTAAACGTTCCGTGTCCTCTGTCGCCGGCCGCTTCCGCCGGTGGGGGCCGCTTCTGGGTTCCGGCGGCCCCCTCGGCCGCGTTCGGGCGTTCCGGGGGTAGCCCTGCTACCCGTCTCTCCGCCATGGCTTTCGCCGGCCGCCGCGACGTGCCGGAGCCGCCCGACTTCGACATCCTGAAGAGGCTGGCTCGGGACCAGCTCATCTACCTGCTGGAACAGGTCCGGGACGGCGGCTGACGGGGATCGGAGACTGGGCTGGGCTGGGCTCGGCTCAGCCGGGCCCGGGACGGCGGCGGGCGGGGATGCGGCCGGGCTCACATCCCGGAGAGGTCCCGCACCGGGAGTGGTGGTTGAGGAGACAGTGGGATCGGGGGGTATTGGGCTCAGTAGGGAGGAGGTATGCCCGGGAGTGGCCCGGTACCGGCGGAGAATGCGGCTCGGCCTCGGGACCACCCTCGGGCAGCCGGTGAATCGTCTGCCCTCAGCTTCCTGGGAAGAAGGACCTCTTCATCGAGGCCGATCTGATGAGCCCCCTAGACCGCATCGCCAACGTCTCTATCCTGAAGGTACGGCCCGGCCTGGGGTGGGCAGGTGTCCACTGTCCGTGCCGCCCACCCACAGCCCGGCCTCTCCCCGCAGCAACACGAGGTGGACAAGCTGTACAAGGTGGAGAGCCGACCGGCCCTCAGTGCCAGCGACCAGTGAGTGTCCCCGCAGTGCGGCACCGGGGCTGCCCGCGGCCGGGCAGAGAGAGGGCTCTGAAGAGCATGGGGCAGGAGGCAGGGGATGGGTGCTTCTTCCAGCTGAGGGTTTGGCTCCGCTGGCCCTGATGGGTCACAGGGCAAAGCTGTTGAGGGAAAGGGGTCAGGAAAGGGCCTCTTACTCCTTTCCCTCACTCTGATGTAGGTTCTGCTTCCTTGTCCGGCCGCGGATCAGGACGATGCGGTACATCGCCGGTGAGTGCATCTCCACCTGCTGTCAGGGGCTGATGTCTTGGCTCTGTGCTGTGGTTTGGGCTGTGGGACCCCTTCCTGCATGGCCTGGGGAGTGGCACTTGGGAAGTGCTTTGGGCATGGCCACAGCCTTGGCAGACAGCCCCTGTGCCCAGAGTGCCTTTCTCTATCTGCTTGAAGTATTTTGGGCCATGTGAGATATGGGAACCTGGAGCTCATCAGACAGAAGGACTTGTGCTGGTTCAGGCCTTTACAGACCCCACACGTTTTCTGTCCCCAGATATCATCAACGCTGACAAGATGTCAGGGAGGAGCAGGAAGTACAAGATTATCTTCAGTCCCCAAAAGGTTGGTCTGACTCTACTCTGCCACCCGTTAGTGTCTGCCCTGCCTTTCTGTCTTCCACCCCTTCTACGGATGCCAAAACTAACCCATTTCCAACCCAGAAACGTTGTGATTGCCTGGGAATGAGCTTATCTTTCCTGTCTGGAAGACAGGGTTTTTTCTGTCTGTCTGGGCCCTCAGGCTCTCCCCTTCTGTGATGGTTTGGGTGTTACCTGCCCCCCCACCCTTATGAAATCACTCAGACTAGACTCAGCTGGCTGGAAGTTAAGGAACAAAGCTTTATATTTAGAGCTTAGCAGGATATACAAACAGGTATTTACTGTATATATATATATATATACAGCTACATACAGAAATACACAAGTTAAAAGTAATACAGAAACACAGCAGCCCTCCCAGAAACCTGAGTCCCCAGGAGGGGCTCCCAACCCCCCTTCCACCTTCCTTCCACCCCTCTGTATTATCCCTGAGTTTGCCTTATGTGCAAGGTGAGCTGCGAGGATCGTCCAGGGGGGTTAGAAGCAGAACTGGGTTACACAGTAAAGCCCAGGGAGAAAGCACAGGCACTGACTCTGATAGATAGAGACTCTCATGCTCTTCTTCTCACGCTGTCTTATCTATGTTTGTGTCCTTATTTTCATACATCTCAGCAAGCCTATGAGCAAAGCAGACATCACCATTGTTTCATTTTTACAGCCTATAATCTAATCTCTCTGACTAGAATATTCCATTTTGCCTCAAACTAGCACACTTTCTCTTCCAGTTTTATGCTTGTGAGATGGTGCTGGAGGAAGAGGGAGTCTTTGGTGGTAAGTGAGGCTGTGATGCCTCCTCCTTCCCCTCCCTGAGCATTGTTTTTGCTGAGGGATGAGTAACTGTCACCTGTCTGCCCCAAACCTAGATGTCACTTGTGATGAATGGTCCTTCTATTTGCTCCCCTTGGATGAAGACATCATCAGCATGGAGCTGCCTGAATTCTTCCGTGACTACTTCCTGGTCAGTGGGGCACTGCTGCTGGGATGTGGCCCCAGGAGGGTGGCACTTTCCCCTTACTCAGCTGTTGGACTTGGGACAGAAGAGTTTTGTTTGGAGAGCAGATGCGTGATGTCCTGTTCACCTTCTCAGCCCTCACTATAGGCTCCTCTCAGCTGTCCTGGGTGGCTTTTTCTGGGGGTGGCTGCTCAGATAGGCTGTGATGCCTCCACTCCTCCTTCTGCTCCCTCCTAAACAGCTTGGGGGTATCTCAGCATGTTCTTGGGCATGTTTCTTCTGGAAGCACTATGCCCAGGGCCTGCCAGTCCAGCTGTGTCCCCAGCCCACCTCCAGCAGCCGTTTCCCAGCCCACCTGCCTGCCAAGGCTGTCTCCCCACTGTCCCATTGTCCCTGCAGGAGGGAGATCACCGCTGGATCAACTCGGTCGCTCGAGCGCTGCAGCTGCTGAGCTCCCTGTATGGGCCCTTCGGCAAAGCCTACGGCATCGGTCGGTGTGCCAAGGTACGGCCGCGCTGCTGGGTTCAGCCGGGGCATGAGGGAGACTCTCTGCTCCTCTAAGGGTACAGCTTGCAGAGAGTCAGATCCCATCAGACATGTGGCAGCACATCCCTGTAAAGGTGGCACCACACTGCTGCCTCTTCCCAGGCAGCCCTGGAGGCTTGGCAGGTTGGCAGGGAGCCTCTGCCATCTGGCTTTGTCTAGCTGTAAAGGCGACATTGCACTACTGCCTCTTCCAGGCAGCTCTGGGGCTAGGTTTGGGGGTGGGTTCTGCCATCCTGCATCTTCCAGCCAGTGTGGCATGTGCCAAGGCTCAGTAGTGTCTGCTGCTCGTTGGAGTACTGTGCAGCACCTCATGCCCTGGAGGGGAAAAGCTTGTGCCAAGCCTTAGTTAGCTGCAACTAGTCGGCCACATGTGACGCCCTGTCTGGCATGTCACGGCAGGATGTGAGGAGCTGGCTTAGGGCGGCAAGCTTCAGCCCTTGGTGGGAGCCTGGGGCTGCTCCCCCAGGCCATGATGTGCTCTGCCCATTGCAGATGAGCTACGAGCTGTGGCGGGACCTGGAGGAGGAGAGTGAGGGTGAGGGCCAGGGCAGGAAGCCTGAGATCGGGAACATCTTCCTCATGGACAGAGGTAGGCTGGGGTGAGGTGGGCACCAGGGGAGGGGCTGCCAAAAGGGAGCAGTTTGGGCTGGCAGCTCATCTAGAGAAGTATCTGCAGTGAATGGGGCAAGCAGAGCCCGTGCAGGCAGTGGGCAGCTGGAGCAGGAGGGCAGCCTGGGCACTGCTGTCGTTGCAGACACGGACTACGTGACAGCGCTGTGCTCGCAGGTGGTCTATGAGGGGCTGGTGGACGACACCTTCCGCATCAAGTGCGGTAGGTCACCGGGGAAGGGTACAGGGTGGCACTTCCTCCGTGCACCGAGAGCCTCCAGGGTTTGTGCCAGGTGTTGCCAGCCCTTGGGTGTGCGTGCTGCAGCCGGGGCTGTTCCCGTGGGTCAGTTCCTGCGGGGGACGCTGCGGAAGGCTGCCCTCGGTCTGCCCTCGTAGCCGGGTGGGCATCCCCTGTCTCTGCTGCCTTTTGCAGCAGGGCCAGCACATGCGGAGGTGGCTGGCACAGAGCAGCTCCTCATCCTTCTCTGTAGGGAGCGTGGATTTTGGGCCAGAGGTCACCTCCACTGACAAGAGCATTAAGGTGCTGCTCAATGCCCAGGACAAAGTGAGTTCTCATGTGCCCTGTGGGATGCGGGTGCTCCTGTGCCCAAGTGGCATCAGGAGGCAGCTGAGCAGAGATTTTCCTCCCTTAAGCCTAAGCAGGCATCTGTAGGCAGTGCTGGGCTTTGGGATGCAGATTGGGGTGAGTTAGGGCATGGGGACTAGAGAAGCATGTTCTGCAGGCACTTCTGGGCCAGAGTCCCTGCTGTAGGGCGTGAGTTGCCAGCCAGCATTTGGGGGCACCAGCAGGGATTCCACCTTGTCTGACTGCTGGCAAGTGCTGGCTTTGAGTGCTGGGGGCTGTGGCTGGGCTGGCACAGGGGGCTGTGTGGAGCCTGGTGCCAGCTGTGCCGCCCACAGGTCTTCAGCCAGATCCGCAACGAGCACTTCTCCAGCGTCTTCGGCTTCCTGAGCCAGAAGTCACGGAACCTGCAGGCACAGTACGATGTGAGTCACCGTCCATGCCAGCCCAGCCAGCAGGGCATCCACGCCACTGCGCCCCTGCCACCTGCTCACCTTTCTGCCTGCTTTGCTGCCCACAGCGTCGCCGTGGCATGGACATCAAGCAGATGAAGAACTTTGTCTCCCAGGAGCTGAAGGGACTGAAGCAGGAGCATCGCCTGCTGAGCCTGCGTAGGAGCTGGGGCAGGAGCACGGGGAGGCCCTCAGCTGCTGCTGTGGGTGCCAGGGCTCACAGGGAAATGGGGAAGTGAGGAACTGCTCTGCTGGTGCCCAGGAGGGTCCAGAGCATTGGGCAGGGGGCAGAAGCTATTGGGGTGTGTCTGTAGTAGGGCTGGGGGTACATGAGACGTGCAGCCCCTGTTACTACTCCAAAGCTGCCCTCTGCCCCAGTGAGGCCACAGCTAGAGTACTGGGTCCAGTTTTGGGCTCCCCAGTGCAAGAGAGACAACTACTAGAGAGAATCCAGTGGAGTTTCTGAACATGCTGAGGGGCCTGGAGCATCTCTGTGAGGAGGAAAGGAGGAGAGCCCTGGGGCTGTTGAGCCTGAAGAAGGGCAGCCTGAGAGGGGATCTGCTTAGTGCCCAGCAAGGGCTGTGGGGTGGGAGGCAGGAGGCTGGGGACAGACTCTTGTCAATGGTGCCCAGTGAAAGGACAAGGGGCAATGGGCACAAATGGGAACTCAGGAGGTTCCATTTGAACAGGAGGAGAAAATTACTTGGTGTGAGGGTGGTGGACCTCTGGAACAGGCTCCCCAGAGAGGTTGTGGAGTCTCTTTCTCTGGAGAGCTTCCAACCCCCCCTGGCCATTGTGATGCTGGGCAAGCTGCTGTGGATGCTCCTGGTTGAGCAGGGGGATTGGACTGGATGATCTCTAGAGGTCCTTTCCAACCTCATCCATGCTGGCATTCTGTGATCTCTCTTGGCTGTACAGATATTGGTGCCTGTGAGTCTATCATGAAGAAGAAAACAAAGCAAGACTTCCAGGAGATGATGAAGGCTGAACACTGTGAGTGCTGTTGCCTGTCATACATCTATTGCTACCCCCATCCCAATCCTTGTTCCCTCACCCTGTGCTGTGACCCACAGCCCCAGTGCCAGGCAGCCTCACACACAGATGCCCCCTGTGACACCACAGCTCTTCAGTCTTGGAGTTGTAAAGTCAAGCCCCATCTTCAGAGGGCTGGTGTGTGGTGAGAGGTCCAGCAGTGCACACGTGCCCTGTTCCCTGGGGCTCAGGGAGGGAGGCTGAGCCCTGGACCTGGCCTCAGTGTATTTCAAAGAGCCTAGGGGTGCGTGCAGTGATGCTGCCTCTCCCCCATCACAGTGCTGCTGGAAGGCTTTGACATCCGCGAGTGTACCAGCTTCATCGAGGAGCACATCGACCGCCAGGTGAGACCTGGTGGGACACGAGCAACAATTTCTTCTCCTTGAGGGTTGTCAAGGCCTGGGCCTGTCTGCCCAGAATAGTGGTGGAGTCTCCATCCTCAGAGCTGTTTTAAAGTGTAGAGATGTGCTGAGGGATGTGGTTTGGTGGTGACCTGGGGGCATGGTTAACTCCACAATTCCCAAATCATTCTGATTCCACTGCTCCAGCCACCCTGCTCCACCGCAGGGACCCTGGCTCAGCTCCTGCTCCCACACAGGTGTCCCCCATTGACAGCCTGCGCCTGATGTGCCTCCTGTCCATCACGGAGAACGGTGAGGTGTCTGGCTGTGGTGGGCAAGGATGGGTGGCACTGGGGCCTTGGCACAAAGCTCACACACTGTTCCCCACAGGTCTCAACCCCAAAGACTACCGCTCCCTGAAAACGCAGTACCTGCAGGTGAGCATCTGGGGCTCGCAGCAGAGCAGGCACTGGGTCAGGCTGGGCTTCCTCTCCCTGCTGCTCTCACCACGAGGCTGCAGGCAGCTCCCATGGGCAATGTGCGAGCCCTGAGTTCTGCCTCACTCTTGCTCTTTGCATTTGGGCTTGCTCCAATGGCTCTGGAAGCCCTCTGCTGTGAGGCCGGGCTGAAAGTTGGGGTTGTTCAGCCCAGAGAAGAGGTTCCAAGGAAACCTTCTGGTGGATTTTCTGCTGCAAGGGACTGATATAAAAATGGGGACAGACTTCTGAGCAGTCTGTTGTGACAGCACAGGGGTGATGGTTGAACTAAGGGGGATTGAGACTGGAGAGTAGGGAGAAATGCTTGAGACTAAGGGTGATGAGGGCCTGTCCCAGGCTGTCCAGAGACGTGGGAGATGCCACATCCCTGTACCTGTTTCAGGTCAGGTTGTTCAGAGCTCTGAGCAACCTGCTCTAGTTGAAGATGTTGGTGGCTGCAGAGATTGGATTAGATAACCTCGAATGGTTCCTTCCTACGCAATCTACTCATTGACTCTGTGACTGACACCTGATGAAGGTGGCAGCAGCACCCTGCCACCTTCCCATGCTGTCCCTGACCCAACTGCCCCCTCCCCAGAGCTATGGCCCTGAGCACCTCCTGACCTTCCACAACCTGAAGCGCATTGGGCTGCTGACCGAGCAGTCGGCTGGGGACACCCTGACGGCCGTGGAGAGCAAAGTCAGCAGGCTGGTGACTGACCGTGCTGCAGGTGAGAGCCAGCCCGGGCCCCCACGGGGGTCCTGGGGTCCTGACCTGATCCTTGGCAGCTGCTGCAGAGCCAGGTGGAAGCTGTGGGCACAGAGCACATCCCCAGGCATGGTGTGAACTGCCCATGAGGGTGGCAGGACTGGCACCGCTGCCCTTACTAGAGACAGCAGCTCTGCCAGCCTGCAGCCATGAGCAATCCACAGGCTCTGAGCCACTTTGTGTCCTCTCTTCAGGGAAGATCACAGATGCCTTCAATTCCTTGGCAAGGAAGAGCAACTTTCGAGCCATAAGCAAGAAGCTGGGGCTGGTATGTCCTCGGGGGGCTGGGTTCTCCCTGCTGCCAGAACAGCTCTGCTCAGTCTGTCCCCATGCCCAGCTCTCCAGGCATGGCAGCCTGTGCTGCACAGGGGCAGAGCTGCTGCTCCAGGCAGCTGAGAGGCAGCTCCCCTGGGCAGGGGCTCACTGGGAGCTTCCTCTTCTGCCCACCCTCGGCCCCTCAGTGCAGCAGAGCTGGGTGCTCCAGGGCTGCAAACCCAAACGATTTGATGAGTCTCTGACATTTCTGTCCCACTCGTGCACAGCCCAGCCAGGCTGGGTGGGCTCAGGCTGGCAGGGCCAGGGAGGCAGAGCCTCTGAGCTCTCTTTAGCTNGCGCCGGGGCTGGCTGGGCCTGGAGGAGGTCGTGCGGCTGCTCAACGGCAACGAGTTCGCAGTCTCAGGTACTGAGGAGGTTGAGGTGGCTCCAGCGGTCGGCTGGCGATGGGTGCGCCCGGGGCTGGCAGGTCCCACAAGGCTGTGCCTCCTCACCCAGACAGCACCGTGGAGGACAATCCCACCTGGGACTACCAGCGCGTCATCCTGGCCGTCTTCCTGGGCGGCTGCACCTTCTCCGAGATCGCTGCTCTTCGGTTCCTGGGGAAGGAGAGAGGTGGGAGCGGCAGCGGTGGGGAGCTGCAGGCCGTGGAGCAGGCAGCAGGCTTGGGAGTGCTCTTGGGATCACGGTCTGAAGGCCACAAGGGCTATACTCAATGCCAGCTGGCCTAGAGGCCAGGGGGACGGTGAGATCCATGCGACCTCCCACTCACTGCTCTCCACGAACGGCCCTGCACAGCTCCACAGCTCTGTCCTGTCACTCTGCCTCGGGACACTGCAGGGCTGGCGGGGCACTGATGGCGTTTCTCTGCAGGGTTCAAGTTCATCTTCTTGACCACGGCCATCACCAACAGCACCCGGATGATGGAGGCTATGATCGAGACCAAGGCGTGAAGCCAGGCAGGCCTGGCCAGGGCTGGAGGTCACCGAGGGAAACCTGGGGGCGTTCTGCGACCTTCCGCGCCCCTGTACTAATAAACATCTCTGCCGCTATGGCTCCAGCTTGTACTGGCGCTGCAACCCCATAAAGAACCTGAGCCGAGAGCGACAGCAGCGCAGGGCGGCAGTCCGGGGCCGTGGCTGACGCTAACAGCGTCGCCCGCGTGACGTCACGTGGCCGCTGCCAAACGCGCCGCGCAGCGCCGGTAGCTGCGCCAGCGCTCGCTGCCGCTGCCGCTCGGGATTGGTTGGAGGCGCCGGGAGCTTTTCACGTCCATTGGCTGGCGGCCGGCTTGGGGCGGGGTCGCGGCGGCGGTTATGGGCAGTGCTGCGGTTGTGCTAGCACCCGCGGTGCTTGCGGACGGTTTGAATCGGGGACGGAAAGCGACCCGGAGAGAGTTGTTGCGGGTGGGGCCTCGGTGAGCGGAGCTACTGAGAGCGAAACGCAACGCGGAGCGCCGGCTGTAAGCGGAGCCACCATGAGTAGACCTCGCACAAGGCAGAGGTGCGGCGCCGGGGAGACCGCGGTGGTGAAACCGGGCAGGGCAAAGGGCAGGTGGGACTGGGCACCACGGAGGAGGGGCTTGGGACGAGGTCGGGGTTGACAGCGCCGGGGCGAATTAGGGTGGGGATCTCCAGTAAAGAGATGAGTTGGGGGAGCAACCGTGTGGTTCCGGGACAGCTGGGGCGGCAGGGGAGACTCGGGGTGGGGCAGTGCGGCGGCACCAGGATGTGCCGACCCAGAAAAGAGGACGGGAACAGGGCAGGCGGGTGGTATCGGGGCCCCGGGAAGCGGGACAAAGCGTAGGGGAGGCAGGCGGTCAGCGATGCTGGTGCCGGCCCCCGCCCGGCGGCG